>JAWPHD010005670.1:0-158859 GCA_037043455.1 Cyrtodaria siliqua | reverse complement strand
AGCGCGATAAAGGGTCTGATTTCAATGAGATTGTGGTAAATAAGAAGTCAATTTGAGGCTCATTCGTAAATAACAGTTATTTTGTCATCGCCAAGTGCATGTTTCCAAATATTTGAGCCAAAGCACAAGCAGAAACGACGTACAATCTTCGCTTAATGTAATGCGCTATAATTCAACCATTTTCTTTTTAGGGATGAGCTGGGATTTTTCATTAATTTTATAAACTTGGGTTTACAAAGAACTTCGTTTTGGCCATTTTTTTATCAGATACAATGATGACCACCTAATCTTTATTTATACTACTGAATATTAATTTATAGGGAGATATACAACTTGAAGTAATTTTTATTATTTTTATAAGTAAATTGAAATTGTTTAAATTTAATTGAATTGGAGTTTGATGTCACACCAACTCAAAAAAGGTTATATGGCGCCCACAAGAATGAACATTCCAGACTCCCTCTCCATTTACATCTAGATGAACATCTATATTATATATATATATATATATATACAGGCGATCAATGAAAATGCAGCAGTAGATTAAAATTGGTCATACATTTTATTGCTAAGTTATGTATTTAAAATAATAAGCGCATGTTGAAGGATATTAATTATGAATTGCAAAACCTGACTTTCTCATAATTCCAGGTTTATAGTGTTAAATTAAAGACACACAGGCATAAAACAAAAGTCACACATTTTAATAATAATTTCATAGGAACGATAAAACGGTTGGACATAACCCGGTATTAAAATGTGTGACCTTTTTTGTTTGCCCGTGTGATTTTGAGACGCCAAGATTTCAAAATGTTCCTTAAAGGCTGGAAAAAATGTTTTTCCTCAGACCGTGACCCTGTTTTGTGTTTGTTTTTTAAATGTTCCCCTTTAAAATGGATGCTGCCAGACTATAAACTGTAACTTCTTATATATAGCACTGATGAGTTCATTTTATTTAGGAAGTATGGGGATTGGAAGCATTTAAACGAATCATACGGTTAATCGTCAACATTTAAGAGCTGCAGCTACATGTACAGGTCCAGTCTTTGAATTTATTTGTTTATCACTAGCCCGAATTTATATATACTCAATGAAAACCCGTACATTTTCCTTTATCCCGACTACACAAATTAAAATTCAGTAGCCCAAATGACAGTTTACTAGCCCCGGGCTTTGGGCTAGTGGGTCAAGTCGAAGACTAGCATGTAAGTAGTAGGGCGTCCTTGGTCGAGTGGTTAGTCTCTGACCTGAAATCCGTTGCCCCTCACAGCTGTGGGTTCGATCCCTCATGGGCCTAGGAATCCTGATGTCAGGATGCTATCAAGCTGGCTTGCGGATTATCGGTGGTTCTACTCCGGTGCCCGTAACCGGAGGGGCACCTTTGGTCTTCCTCCACCAATGAAAGCTGGAAAAGTCGCATATGACCTAAGCTTTTGGTACGAATATAAACTCCAATTCAATTAATGTATTAAATTGGTAGCCCTAAAACTAGTGGGTTAGGTACATGCACACACACACTTTTGCAGATTAAGAGTAATTGTTTCTTTCATCTCTTTCAGAGACAAAGGCATTTTCGTGCGATTGCTGATCTGTCTGGACTTGTCACGTTATTAGAGAAGATAAAGAGTAGCCTCAACCCAGATTTATTTCTAAAGCATGCAGTCGGAACCAGTCCAGGAACCAAACACCTAATAAAATAACACTGCCTGAGGCTGTAAGCACTTCGGCAGAGTTAAAGTCATTATCAAAAAAAGGAACCAAGCATAAAAGTAGTCTTAAATAGCATTCAAAGTGTTCAAACGTAAGGTTCAAGCCAAATAAGCAAGAAAGTCAAACAAAAAAGTCCCTGTTCTGAAATGGCTGAGACAAATATTGGAGTTAATGTATTAATACTATTATGACTGCAGAACAGAAAGTGGGATATGACAAGACGACTCCAACTTTGATATGATGTGACAGACACCTTTTCATATGTTATGGTCTACAGCTTCGCATATATGTACATGTATATGTATATACTTTTTGTCTCGCCTTTTCGAGGAAACAAAGAGACATAGGTGTTGCTTTTCAAGTTTTGCGTTTAGGTCATTTTTTCACAAACTGTATACACTAGACCTTTCAAACTTTGCTTATAGTTGTATCTTGGCTGGTACATCGCAACGTGACAAAGCATATGTGGAAGTTACCTTGACCCTCCAACCAAACGGCAGATAACTTAATACATTTTAGGTTCAAGTTTTGCGTTTAGGTCACTTTTTCACAAACTGTATGCACTAGACCTTTCAAAATTTGCTTATAGTTGTATTCTGAGTGGTACATCGCAACATTGCAAAGCAAATGTGGAAGTGACCATGACCCTTTAAGCAAAGGGCAGATAACTTAATTATTTTACCTTCAACTTTTGCGTTGAGGTCAATTTCGCGCAAACTGTATGCACTACACCTTTAAAACTTTGTTTATAGTTGTATCTAGGGTAGTACATCGCAACGTGACAAAGCAGAGGTGGATGTGACCTTGACTGTCCAAGCAAAGGGCAGATAACCTTATCGTTTTTACCTTCAACTTTGGCGTTTAGGTCACTTTTTCACAAACTGTATTCACTAAGACCTTTCAAACTTTGCTTATAGTTGTATCTTGAGTGGTACATTGCAACTTGACAAAGCAAATGTGGATGTAACCTCCACCATCCAAGCAAAGAGCAGATAACTTTACTTAATAACTTTACATCACTTTCTCATGAACTAAAAGTATGCACTCGATGTTTCTAACCTAATGTATAGCTTAATCGTTGGAAGAAAATATATTCTATTTTGACATACATGTAGTTGTGTCTTGGGTAGTGCATCTTTTTGGACGCATGTATTTCATCTATGACCTTGACCTAGTGGAGCTGATGATGTTTAGCTCTACTGGCGAAGGGCCTTCATTTCTCATCTGATCTTTACCAAACTTCAACAGATTGTTACTATTAATGAAAGCTCGGAAAGGTTTGAAAACCAGCCAGATCGGACCAGAAACAGCAGAGTTATGAACTTAATTCAGTTAAAAATGCTATATTTTTGCCTGGTTAATACGATAGGGCTTTCATTTTTCATCTGACCTTTACAAAACTTGACCAGATGTTTTGCCTTTTTTTAATTATTAGTATATTGTTTTTGTTTAAAAAAAATAAATAATAGAAATATATTTGTTTTAGATGTTGTTGGGGTTTTCTTTATAGTTTTTTTTTTTTTGTTTTTTTTCCATTTTTTTTTTCATGTTATTATTTTCTTTTAATCAATTTTTTTATTGCTTTTTTCATATTTGTTTAGCTTAACGCCATGTCAGCAGGAAGCATTGCTATGATTTCTAGTTGTGCCTGTTGCATTTGTTTCCAGTTCTTTGAATGTTGATGGAGCTACGGCCCCTTGACATGTTTACTTCTTAATTTCTTGTCGGCGCTACTCCTCTTAAACGCCTTGTTGGATTTCTACAATTGTTAGCAGGAAGTCTCAGTAGGATGTCTAGTTGTGCAGAACGCAGTATATCAATCTTAGACAAGTTCGAAAACCAGCTAACTCTTGTTAGTAACGACAGAGTTATGGCCCTTGATTTGTTAAAATATCCTTTTTTTGTATATTCCTTTGTTAAATCTGCAAATCTGTATTCATTTTTCATTCGATCTTTACCAAACATTTTCAGATTGTTAATATCAATAAAAGCTCAGAAAAGTTTGAAAACCAACCAGATCGGACAAGTAACAGCGGAGTTATGGCCCTTGATTTAGTCAAAAATGCTATATTTTGCCTCGTTAAGACGATAGGGCCTTCATTTTTCATCCGATCTTTACCAAACTAAAACATGGTGTTAATGTTAATAAAAGCTCAGAAAAGGTTGAAACCAGCCAGATCGAACTAGTACAGACCCAGTTGCGTTCAAGTACCCCAAATAAATGCAGAACGAATGCTGAACGAACGGAAAATGAACGCAGAATGAACGGAGAACGAACGCAGAATGAACGTTGCACGATCTATATTTTAAAAATGCATTTCTTTCGTTGAGTTCGTTTCGTTCGTTTCAGGCATTTAGCGTTTTAAAAAACGAACGATGAATGCATTTTTTAAAACGCTAAACGCTGAAAACGAACGCAACGAACGAAGAATGCATTTTTTAAAACGCTAAACGCTGAAAACAAACGCAACGAACGAAACGAACGCAGCGAAACGAACGAAACGAACGCAAACGCATTTCGCTATTTCGGATAACTTTCAATATTATCCTTTTGAGTACATAAGTGAAGTGTCGATTTAAACGAAGTGCCTTTTGCAGTATTTTAAAATAAAGAAATATACTGCGTAAATGGTGTTTTTAAGCACGATTACACACTTTAATTTTTACCGATTTAAAATAGGAAATGTATTTATTGTGTAGCACAAACTTTATATTATTTCATTATAAAACTAAAATAATGTTGGTAAAATCAGACGGCATATTTTTATATAGTGTCAAGTATGTTAAATCTTTGATGAAAATAACATAAACCCGGAAGAAAACAGAATCATCAATGTGCACCACCAAATAATGTCAACCAAAGGACACATTCTCCAATATGATCACAAACATTAGCCGCCGACTAATGGTAAGAACCGCATGACTGGATATCATGCGTAGTTTAATCGTCAGAAATGTTGCGATTGGTAAACGCTGAACGAACGAACGCAAATGCATTTTCTCCGTTTAGGCATTTAAACGCACACATTATGTTGTGTTCGTTCCGTGCATTTAAATGAACGCATAGTTTCGTTTATAAACGCTGAATGCATTAAAAACGCAAATGATTTGCATTTTAAAAAATGCATTCATAAAAATGAAATGCAAACGGAATGCAAACGGAGAGCAAACGGAACGCAAACGAAACGCAAACGGAATGTATTTTTGGGGTACTTGAACGCAACTGGGTGTGTAACAACGGAGTTATGACCTTTTATTTAGTTAAAAATGCTATATTTTGCGTCGTTAACACGATAGGGCCTTCATTTTTTAATTGGTCTTTACCATACTGTACCAGATTGTTAATGTCAAAAACTAGCCAGATCGGACCAGTAACAGCGGAGTTATGGCCCTTGATTTGGCTCTATTTTGCCTTGTTAAGGCGATAGGGACTTCATGTTTCATCTGATCTTTACTAAACTTTTTTATTATCTCTACTGGCCCAGTTAGAACACCAGCCTGATCGGACCATTAACGGCGGAGTTATGGCTCTTGATTAAGTTAAAAATGCTATATTCTGCCTCTTTAAGACGATAGTCACTCGCTTCATTGATGTTATAAGAGCCATATTAGCCAGTAGAGCGTCATTGACCTTTTTATTTTGAAGTCCAGCCCCCGTTAGGCGAGACATATGATTCCTCGGATTTCTTGTTTTAATCGGCAGGTACGCTCATATATGCATTCGCATGCGAGCTACTTTTTATTCAGATAGTATTATAGATAACTGGAACCCTGGAATTAACGGCGACTTGAACATTCGCTTTGAAGTGCGGTGAAGAAAAAGTCAATTGATCAAGGATGTCTACTTTGCTCAAATCACCTAGTAAATGGAAGGAGATTCTTCACATAGAAACCATAATGGATTAGTTAAAATTGCAATATAGCGAAGAAATAGTGATTGAAATTCATTGTTCTAGATGTAGAGTAGTAGAGTGATGAGGATCCAGAGTTTTATTGCAGCAGTGAAAACGGATGCTTAATACTGCAACGAAACCATTCTTACAATAATCGGGTTCGGGCTCATGTGTCAATTTTACGGATTTAACTTTATTGACCATGTTATTACCAATTTTATTAACTATGGTAACTTTGGAGGCATTTTTTTTTTTACGAATAAGTCGATTCAAAGTATAAGAGGAAAAACACACCTCCTCGGAGTAAAAGAATTCCAAGAAACAAACATACCAATTAACTTCCATCCATTGCATGCATGCTGCTTTTTTGTGACTGACTAGTTTGAACCAGATTTGTGTATAGTTATATTTCATAAATTCTATAAATATATTATTTTATAAATAAATTGTAAGACAATTGGCAGTCCGGGCTTGCATCATGGTAGATTGTCCGTCCGTTAACTTTTTGTCGGCATCACTCTAGCACTTCCATTTGTATCTCAACCAAACTTGGTCAGAGTGTTAATATAAATGAAAGCTTAGACACGTTTTAAAACCACCTTTGTGATATCTAGGAGTGAAATTTAGCTTTTAAATATGATTTAGGAGAGTTTTTAGAAATAATATGTTTGATACAAAAAACGGATGAATATGTTTTTCTGTTTTATTTAGTTGTATTTTATAAACCTTACATGTACATGATGTACGTTAAAAGGATACACCGCAATCTTGGTCCTTTTAAACACTCCCCAAGTTCATTATGTGTCGGTGTCGTTAGTTGACTTTTTCTTCGAAAATGAAAGCTATAATTGTCATCACTGAGGCTGAAATCCCCCTTTTGGTACGAAGTATTCAGGGCGTTTTAGGCGGTATTCAGTACGCACGAGCCTGGTACGCAGTACTCGCACAACACACTATTTAGTATTTAGTTCTCATAAAATGTATTTTTAAAACCAAATATTATCAATTAAATGTACACAAAAATCATAAAATGTAAATAAAGGTCTAATTTTGATAATCGGGCCTTTATTTATCTAGCAGATCCCGGGTCTTGGGTGTTTTAGGTCATCATTCAAATTAGCGTTATTGCCCTTTGTAATTTAATACTTAGACTTTTTGTCCGGAGCTAAATAGTATTCAGTACTCGGGCTCTAAAATAAGGAATATTCAGTACTCCGGGGGGGGGGGGGGGGGGGGGGTGGGGGAGGGGGGTTACATCCTCATCATTTTGTCTTGATCGTTGTCTGCTTGTAGATAAGCTTGTATCTCCGAAACTACTTTACATAATGGATTGACAGTTTATACATGTATTTGGTGTCGTTAGACGATATCATAGAGACAGGTTTTATACCTCATGCTTTTATTTTAATGTTATGGCCCCTTTTATCTGTTTATACTTGGACAATTTGGTTAAAGTTTTGTATGTAAGCTTTTATCTCGAAAACTAATTTATTGAAACACATGTACAATATTCAGCATCATTAGACAGCATCATAGAGCGAGGATCTAGACCTCTTGCTTTTATTTTAACAAATGTATGGCCCCTTTTATACTTACATGTACATGAACAGACAATCGGTAAAAGTTTTATTTGTAAGCTTGTCAGCTTAGTCTTTTAAATTAAATGTTGTAAAGTAAAGTATATTATTATTATTGATTATTTGTATCATTTAATAACATATTTAAAGCTAAGCAGTCTCAGCTAAGGTAGATTAATGAAGAAATTGAACTCCAAATTGTATTTAATGATATGAAAGCAGATATAAAGTCCATAAGTAAAGCATAATATATTTAACATAATTAAATAACAGTTTGCGATTCATATATATATACAGTGGAAAATTTAAGTCGAAGACTGCATCTATCCATGTATTTGTACATATGCATTGCATTCAAGATACATGTTATAGAAATTAAAACAGTATTTGCCTATGGTATTCAACATGTAGTGATAGTTCCACGGGTTATAATATCTTGCGAAATGTACCCTTCCTTTGCCACTTCACGGGACTTATTCTACGTAAAGAAGTCTATCTTCCGTCAAGAACCATAAAAAACATTTGAATGTAAAATGGTACACGTGATTTACTGTATTTGTCCCTGCTCTCTGATGCGTCTTTAAATAACATGAAATAATGTTATACAAATAAATTAATTTCATTGACGCTAATACTTAAGTAAATGGCCTTCTCAATCATAAAGGTATGTACACTTTTATGTGTGATGTTTTTTAACCATCTGAACAGGACGGTGTCTACTTCAAGCCGTGAGCTTTATAGTGCTGTAACACTGGAATACCATACCGTAGAACATTAATTACATGATGCCCCATCCAGTCACATTATTCCGACACTGCGGGTTCGAATCCCACTCAGAACTCGACTTTTAAGTGAGGAAGTGTTGATTCTTACGGATGGCGGGAGGTGTACAGTACTGGTTATACCCAGGAAAAGTGGGTGGTTCTACCCAGAAAAAGTGTGTGGTCTGCCTCCACCACAAAAATCGATCGTCATAAATAACCTTAATGATTTGAAAATGACGTAAAATACTATACAAACAAACTGGAAATTCTCTTTATATGCAGAGCATCAAGCAAAGGAGCTACTATCATTGTTATAAAGTATTCAGTATTACCCGGCCGGAATTGAACGCACAACATCCGGTGTGTATACCTGTTGCTGCTGTCACAATCTAGAATTGCTATACTGTGCTAGCTTGTCATTTAAAAAGGAATCACATTTAAAAGGCACTTCAGTGAATCGAATCAAACCCCCAATTTGAAATAGTTTTTTCATAGTCCACTATTGTGCCCATCTTGTGGATTTCTTACTATAAACATCTGAATTAAACGCACCATAATTCGTGATTCAGCATGGCTAAGCGAACAGCATTGTAGACCACGTTATATGCATCTATGGACAAGAGTCTTTGAACAAATCCTTATCATTGCCTGTGCGATGATATTCTCATTTATTTGACGTCTTTTGGTGCTTTTGTTACATACGGACGTTTATAAGATCACCCTAGACGGAGGATGGCACATATCAAAAATCGTCTTGCAGAACCTTCGCGCGTTGTGAAACAGTGTTAGGCAAAATAATATAACTAGTGAGTTCATAAATAGGCACCGAAAGCGGTTGTAAATACATTTAAATTGTCAAGCAAAATATCTTCATTGAATATAATTAAAAGACGCAGTAATAAGTACATGTCTATTCAATAAATACTCGAGCCGGTAAATCGAATATATGGCCCAAAACTGCTTTTATTTTCACACAGTTAATTTTTTGTACCCAGGCACAACTCGCTACATTGGATACAAAAAAATACAAAATAATTAGCCCAACATTTTTTACAAGATCATTTTTTGTACCCAGGCAAAACTGGTTACATTGGATACAATTACACTGGATACATACAAATTAGCCCAACATTGTTCACGAGTTCATTGTACGCAAGCACAACTGGTTACACTGGATACAAAACAATAGCCCTTCAATAAATCATTTGTTGTACCCAGGCACAACTGGTTACATTGGATATAAAAGTATTGGACATGTTTCCATTAGTAATTAATATATATATAATAATACTAATAGATTTGAGGCACATTAGTTTTGGATACATGGTTACAAAGGGATACACCAGGTACAAACTGGGTACAAGTGGGTACAACTAATAATATTAATAGATTTGGTGCACATTAGTTTGGGGTAAATGGTTACATAGGGATACACCAGGTAACAACTGGGTACAATAGGTACAACTAATAATATTAATAGATTTGAGGCACATTCATTTTGGATACATGGTTACACAGGGATGCACCAGGTACAAACTGGGTACAAGTGGGTACAACTAATAATTTTAATATATTTGGGGCACATTAGTTTTGGGTACATGGTTACACAGGAATACACTAGGTACAAACTGCGTACAAGTGGGTACAACTAAAATGAAGCAGATCAATGGTGGGTACACAGGGTTACACCAGGTAACAAGTGGGTACAAGTGGGTACAACTAATAATATTAATAGATTCGAGGCACATTAGTTTTGGATACCTGGTTACACAAGGCATGAAGCAGACGAAATACTAACTCAGGAACTGGCTACAACGTATACATAAAACTAATAAAACACACACCCCACCCCCATCCCTCCCCCACCCAATCGAAATAAAATGTTTGTTATTTATTCTTTACATATTTATGTGTTGTTTTGGGCAATTCTTACTCATATAGCTATGTTGCCCTCCGCCTCCTCAGCCTCCGCCCCCACTCCCCCACTAGTACGTTCTTAAGCATATATATATATATATATATATATAAAATTTTGGTTTGGGATTTCTTGTAGCATTATGCATCTTATTCATACTTCACCCTTATTGGGGCAATGGTTCAGACAGAAAGCATTTGTCCGATATCTAATATCAAAATTACTTGTGTATAAATAATTTTAAAGTGTTTTCATACATCTACTTTAAACAGATTAATGATACGAAGCTATATTGGATGAAAACCTGTTTCGCAATCAAAACTCATACTCATGGTAATAAAATAATAAATTAGCGAGTACCTTTCTATTGCGCACGTAGGCAAATAAACTTCTTTCGAATGAAGTATCATTGAAGTTTCATAAAGTGTGCAATAAACGGACACATAATTTACCTTTGTTTGTTTTCAGACATATGAACGTATAAAACTCGTTAATCGTGTAAGTGGTCTCCTAACCAAACGATAGTTGGTCCTAGGTATTCATAAATTATACACGTTATGGTACACTTTATCGTCGCAAGTGGCTGTAGAAACGATGGCCCTATTAATAAATCAATAAATTATACGCGTTAAGATAAACTTGAATATCGTGTTATGTACGGCAGCGTATTCGTGCCTCGTCTTGTTGGGTTATACTGAATTACTCAATAAGCAATAACTCGAGTTGTTATGATATACATCTATAAATCGATATATTTACGTCGTCAAAACACGATGTAATTCCAATAAATGCAAAACAAATACGTTGAACACGTAATGAATATTATCTGTATTACACGAGATATTTATCTGATATACACGAGATATTTATTTCAAGCTATGTACAGTTTGTCGATTATGCGATATAAATATGTCGATTTAAAAATCTAAAAAATGATAAAACATTTCGAGTTAACGTCATGTTTTCATTACATCAAATTTACACGGAAATGATTAGCCTCGTTCATCCGGCCTGCTTCTGATTTCTTTGCTACACTTTGTTACGTGTATTATAGTCTCGGATAGTTTGTTTGTTTGTGTGTTTGTTTGTTTGTATGGTGTTTTACGTCATTTTCAACACATGTAATGTTATATATGACGGTCGATTTGTTTAAGGTTGAGGTAGACCATTCACTTTTCCTGGGTAGAACCTGTAGAACCTCCCGCCATCCGTAAGAATCGACACTTCCTAACACACAAGTCGAGCTTCCAGTGGGATTCTAACCCGCAGCGGTGATAGGCGAGACGGTTTACAGCGAAAATCGTATGATGTATATGTCGTATATGTCTTACTTGCAGCTATCTGTCTGGGTAGATTAGGCCGATTAAAGAGCCCACTAGGTATTAGCCGACTGTATTCACGCGTTTTTCACGGTAAAAAAAGTCAACGTTAGCATTTTTTTTTTTTTTTCAACGCCGTGATGGATTTGAAGAAAGTTAGCAGGAAGCATTGGTTTGATTATTTAGCTGTGCCTATTGCGATTTTTTCAGGTTCGTTTAATTTTGATAGAGTTACGGCCCTTGACATTTTTACTTTAAATTTCTTGTTGGTGCTACTCCTCCTAAACGCCTTGTTGGATTTCTACGAAACTTGGCAGGAAGCATCGGTAAGATGTCTAGTTGTGCATATCGCGCTTTTGTTTCAGTTTGCTGGAGTTATGGCCCTTTTACATTTTTACGTTAAATTTCTTGTTGTCGCTACTCCTCCTAAACAGCTTGTTTAAATTCTACGAAATTTGGCAGAAAATCTCAGTATGATTTCTAGTTGTGCAAATCGCGGTATATCAATGAAATATTGGACACGTTCGGAAAAAAAAGTACTGACGGGAAATTTATGACGACAACCCTTGATATAAGAGCCGTTTTAGCCAGCAGAGCGTCTACAGGCCCTCTTGGGCCTCTCGTTCAAATTTTAAATTGACACATTTATATCACATAATCGACAAACTATACATCGCTTGAAATGAATATCTGATAAATATCTCGTGTAATATAGATATTAGTCATTACGTCGAGTTCCTTTATACTGATATATTTTTATTTGTTTTGTTTCAACACAATATAAAGAAAAGAAAATAATGTCAAGTTCACTAAGTTGTTGTTATGCATTTATTGAATTACGTCGTGTTTTGTCAATATATATATATCGATTTATAGATGTATCTCACAAAAACTGAAGTTATTTTAAATTGAGAAGTTCAATATAACCAAACAAGACGAGGCACGAGTACGCTTCCGTAGTTATGTGTTTGTATAAACGAAAAACAGAATGCTAGTTTTTTCCACTATATGGCTTGAACGCATATTAAATTATATTAAATGTAAATGCAACGCAACAAAAATCATCATTAACATTAAACCGTTTCGCGCATGCTGCCAATTTATTATATTGGGAGTATGTTGTCCAGTAGTAGAACATCAGATTCTAGATCGAGAAGTCGTGGGTTCGATCTTCGCCTTGGACATGTTATTTATCATTTAGCAAGACAATTAATCCATACTGCTTATTTCTGGTCCGACCCAGGAAGCCATCGGAAGCGATTCATATCAATTGCAAGAACTCATTTCGCAATCGATGTAAAAGAAATGTGTTTAAACTGATATATTGGGATGTAAGATAAGTCAATTATATATGTTGGCTATATTAGATGAAGAACAATTATTGGTCATATTTCTTTGTTTGTTAGCTGTTAACCTAATTTATTTTGTCTGTCTGTCTTTCTGGTCTGGTCTGTCTGTATGTATGTCTGTCTGTCTGTCTGTCTGTCTGTCCATGTGTGCGTGTGTGGGGGGTTGGTGCGTGTGCGTGTCTGCGTGTGTGTGTGTGACAATGAGCATAATCGACGCAGAGGTTACATATCTTTAGACACAATGACTCTAAACTTTACCGAATACAGAATATTGGCGAGACAGTTCAGACCGTCGATCTGCAAAAACTACAACCCTTATTTATTTGGAAAATGATGGATTTGTTATGAGCCAACAGTTAACACATATGTGCAGATATTTATTTTGCTCTGCAGCTAATGAAAGCTGTACGATACACGTAGAAGTATCTATAAAAGTATAATCCTGAATATCGCAATGTCCTGCATCTAAACACCTTGCGTGACTAAGAGAAATGCACGTCAGCAGTGACAAGTGTTTTGTCTATTTAGATAACGTTATTTGTTTTTGATATATAGTACTATCTATCTTAATAAGTTGTTTCAGTTCGAAATTAGTTACCAATCTAAATATAGTAGAGTTGACCTTAAGAATTGGTTTCCCTGTGTGGTATGCATTGCATGCATAACTTCCTTGAAATGCAAGGGGTTGCCATGTACTATGATAACACAGATCTGTGGCACGAAATACCAAATTCTACCCAAATCTACCCAAATCTTCCCAAATCCTTGCCCAAATATACCCATATATACCCAAATCTACCACTATACACATATGACGTGGCATGAAAGTATATGTGTACATTGTATCTTCTGAAACAAGAAATATTGTCCCAAATATACCCAAATCCTTGCCCAGATCCACCACTATACACATATAACATGGCACGAAGGTATATGTGTATAGTGTAACTTCTAAAACAAGACATATTTACCGACATATAACGTGGCACGAAGGATGGGGGCAACACTTAATATGCTTTCGTTGCAATATATGCGTGCGTGCGTGCGTGCGCGCATGTGTGTGTGTGCGCGCGCGCGCGATGGGGTAGGTGGGGGCGTTGAGTGGATAGTGGGGGTGGGGTCGAGTAACCTCGCTTTGTTCAATTGCTCAGTAATATTACGATGATAAATCACCTAAAATAGGGGTACATGTAATGTACATGCTATCTAGTCTCAGTAGACGTACTGACATAATATATAAATATATTCCTAAATATTCGCAGAGTAGAACTAACTCCACGGTCTTAAACTAACAAGTTGTATAAGTATGTTTATACATTATCAATTAAATGTTGCATCGTCTCACAAACATATTAAACATAGTTGCATGAATAATAATATTGTATCGATGCAATATGGATACATATATATTTTCCTTACGACATACCCTTAAATATGGCCAAATATAAGTGTGTGCTATATGAAATATAATATACAAATTTGTATAATCTTATCAGTGTTGTTACGTAATGTTGATTAACTGCCTACAGTTAATTGCGTAACAGTAATTATCGACGCAACGGGAGGTTGACCATATATCACGGACTTAGCTGTGTATTATACGAGTCATAAATGTTATGGAACAGTAATGATCGACACATCGGGACATTAACCCATATATCACGTAGTCACAGTGTAGCAGTGTATTACGTACCAAAACTATTATAAATGAATGAATGTCCCATTCAAAATCGCAATGCGACTACGTGATAGATGGGTTAATGTCCCGCTGTGTCGATAATTACTGTTCCATAACATTTATGCACAGAAGTTGTCTGGATCATATTTACACATTGTACACTATTGTTAACAATAGAATGAAAGTCAACAAAGAGACGTTTGTCTGTTTCGTAGATTATAAAATGGCATTCGATACTATTTAACGAGATTGCCTCTGGTTCAAACTCATGACTTTGGGTATTCATGGTAAAATATTGAATGTCCTACACTCGCTATGTTGATGTTTCAAGCTCTGTATGAATAAATGTATATGAAACTGATTAGTTTGATGTAAAACAAGGAGTAAAACAAGGGTGTGTCTTCTCGCTAACTTTATTTTCTATATATGTGAATGATTTAGCCAAAGACATAAATGATTTAAAGTGTGGGGTAACACTGTCTGATGAACTATGTTTAGCTATCCTATTGTATGCTGACCCGTAATTAAAGTAACAGTGCCATAAATAATTGAACTTAAATATATTTCTAAACACCACTTGTGATTCAAGAGTGATTTTTCTCAAGTGTTATTCCTTCATCAAGTGATGCATGCTTATTTCCATTGAAGTTGGTTCTATCTAGAAGTGGTAAGTTCTGATTCCATGTCATCAATTAAATTTATGTAACAATTGAACTACGTATATGTAATCAGGTAAGGACAATTTGTTTTCCTCCAAATAATGCCAATATTAATGAATAGTATTGCCATAATTCAACCCTCCCTGATTCAATGCATTAGTTATTTGCATGATCAATTATAATACTTTCATAGGTAAAGCAGTTATGCTATCTGCAATCCTTTACAAAAACAACTGGAAATAATTCTGCATTAAATTTTTGAAAAGTACTTTAAAATATGAATGAAAAATATTTGTTCACAATTTTCTGTACAATAGGAAAAAGTGAGCATGTCCCTAAGTTGCCAAGAATGTCATTTTGCATTTACTTTGGAATGTTTAAAAATATTATGATGATGAAACTATGGTATACCATTTTATGAAACAAAGTTCAATGCATTCAGAAATCATCCTGCTATTATTATAAATAATTGTATTTGTCATACTTGAGTAACAATTCTGTTTGTGAATTATGCATGCATAACTTTTTAATGGGCTTACACATTTTCTGTATATTTATTCATTGATCCAAGTGATTTACTAGCATTTAAATTATTAAGAATTGACTAATTATAACATTGCTTTACTTACACCTAATATTATTTTGTAATCAAGAATTTCTCCATGAAGTCATTTTTGAAATATGATTGTAGGACAAAACCCCTTCCGAACAAAACCTTCTCCGCTGTTTCTTTAACATGTATACGTGGACTTCAAAGCCAGGATTTGCATTCTAATGTTCAAAAAGAAATTTCACTGTAAGTGACAAATGCTCTCAAAGTATTTGTCTGTATTTCCACAACACCAGGGTTTGGCATGCGACACGTCATCTTATGGTGAACATTTCTGCCAGGTTATGTATATGGAAACCCCTCAACCGATGACAAAGTTATACACCGGACAGAACTAATTTGACTTCATTCAAATACAAGGTAATTAATCATCTCTTGACCTCCAAGTGTGACCTTGACCTTAAAGCTACTAATTTGCACTAGACGTCATTTAGATTCCTCTGTCAATTGTTGTAGTCATAATGCGTAATTCCTGAAGTATTAGTTGAGAGTTCACATTAATAATTACAGCTACCGAATGTTTCTATTTGAAATATCATTGTACAGTGATTTAAATTTGTCTTGATTTTATTATCACAACAATTTTGTTTCAATTGCATCCATTTGACCACTTAACACAATTACTTTTGTTTAAAATAATGAACAATCACAAGAATTTTAGACCTGAGTCAAATATGGCATTTTCATTTAGGTGTTGCCATTAATTTGAAAATGAAAAATAAGGCTTTTCAGAAAAATATCTTTGGTTTGCGTCTTCAGTCCCTTATTAATTAATGATCATCTAATATCTAAAATAAGTGCATCGAAGGTCTTGATGGAATCTGGGTCAGAATAACCTACCGCAGGATTTATAATGGGTCATAAAACACCACCACAGCCTGGAGACTCATTGAAGTTTATAATGGTCATAAAATACCTACCATGTATCTACTACCACCACAGCCTGGAGTCTCATTGAAGTTTATAATGGTCATAAAATACCTACCATGTATCTACTACCACCACAGCATGGAGTCTCATTGAAGTTTATAATGGTCATAAAATACCTACCATGTATCTGCTACTACCACAGCATGGAGTCTCATTGAAGTTTATAATGGTCATAAAATACCTACCATGTATCTACTACCACCACAGCCTGGAGTCTCATTAAAGTTTATAATGGTCATAAAATACCTACCATGTATCTACTACCACCACAGCCTGGAGTCTCATTGAAGTTTATAATGGTCATACAATACCTACTATGTATCTACTACCACCACAACCTGGAGTCTCATTGAAGTTTATAATGGTCATGAAATACCTACCATGTATCTACTACCACCACAGCATGGAGTCTTACTGAAGTTTATAATGGTCATAAAATACATACCATGTATCTACTACCACCACAGCATGGAGTCTCATTGAAGTTTATAATGGTCATAAAATACCTACCATGTATCTACTACCACCACAGCATGGAGTCTCATTGAAGTTTATAATGGTCATAAAATACTACCATGTATCTACTACCACCACAGCCTGGAGTCTCATTGAAGTTTATAATGGTCATAAAATACTACCATGTTTCTACTACCACCACAGGAGACTAAACTTTATAATGGGCAATAACCCACAGGAAATGATCAGTGGTCATAAACCACCTGTCCTCACATATATCTTCACACCAAACAGTAAGGATCCCCACTTTGATCTTCAAATATCTTTGGATGTGAGACAACTTAGACCCTAGACAACTGGTACCAAAGATAACTCATCTCAGTTTTGACAACTCATACTTGTACCTCCTCATTTAGTACGAGAACAGTGAAATGTGGAAAAGCTGAACTGCCACCTTTTTTCTGATATTTATGTTTTGTGTTTATAGCGAGCTCAGCTCGAGTCGCGAAGCGACGCGCGCGCAAGCGAGCTCTACGGTAACGCGAGTAGCAAATACTACGTGGAAAATAACCGTGGTAAAAAAGTCGAAACACAGTTAACTCCATTGTTAAGGGGAGGTCATGGCTATATGCGTTCCAAACGCAGTTAACTCCCATCTGTTTGGTATCCGGCCCACCTCTATTCGCGTTGGATCTAGTCCATCCAGTTACCGGCCGGTTACCAGACTTCATTGTTAATGTGACGTCATTAGGTAAATGAACGTCAGGCAATTTATAAAATACTCATATGGTGATTATTACCAGCTGAGTCTGAGAGTCAAGGTAACGGTATTTCTACCTAATCTTTAAAAGCTACTGCAGTATCGATAATCTAAAATACAATGTTTAAATGAAAACGCATCGCACTTTAGTGATACAGATAGATGTTACGGTAAAGTCGATGGGTGGGAAAATTTTAAAAACTGCAGTCTGCTGTTGCCTGTAGCGGAAGTTAAAGTTTCCAAGAAATGTGCGCGTTTTTACAGATGTTGAATGGTGCTTAACATTTCAGTTCTTTTTATTATGTTCTGAAAAATGGTTTGGCGTAGGAACAGGGGTGGGGTGGGCGCCGAATAATGTAAAGGGTGGGGGGGGGGGGGATCAGAGTATGTTAAAAGGGGCCTGGTTGGCACAGTATGTTTTGGCTCCCACTCCACCCCACTACCAAATATATGTACAGTCTAGTGGCCAGCAAATGCAATTTAATAACTAAGAAACATATCCATATATCATAATATATCGGTGAATAAAATACAGTTTTTAATAGGAGTTTGGATGGTTGCGTAGTAATTAAATCACGAGTGCATTAGCACGATTATTTAATTACTAGCATCGGAATTGATTCTAACACAACAATAACCCCATTGTTTACGCTATTGTGGGGGCACTATATTTTATCTTGGAGGTCAAGGTAATCAGGCTGCTATGTTTAGGCCATCCTTAAAACATTGTTGGTTTGCAGTGCTCCGACCAAGAATTTTTGAGGTGGGTGGTATATGATTCTTTTTTTCCTTTTTTTTTTTTGTTGCTTTATGTTTGATTACCATTTTTATATGATAAAAAAACATAAAACAGTTTAAATCCTCATCCTCCAAGGCACCAAAACTAGGTATACTATACACAAGGCAACATTAAACAACACCATTAAGATGTTTGTATAATTTCATAATTATATTCTCTAAAAGTGCCTTCCAAAAAGACTGGGTGTTACTTAAAGCTTATATCCTGCCAACAAGAGGGAAATTGTACAGACAAATGAAGGCTACACCATTTCTAAGCCTAGTACCGATGTAACTTACAAATATCTGCTACCATGTTATACTTTGTATAAATTTGTATCCTAACAGGCTATATAGCCTATTGGAAATTTGGAAAAGAGTATCTTATCTGTATGTTGCAAATCTGAACTCTAAGTTTTACTACAATATCAACGCCGTAACTGGCCAGGAAAAACATCAACCTATTTAACAGACGCGTGTGTATTATGTAAAAAACACTACATAGATGTTCATAGGTTAAATCGGGCATAACAACTTGATCCGGAGTTTGACAAAGTTTTAACTCAAGCAGACCTTTTACAGCCATTTTGACAAGAGTTTCATCTTTTGTTATTATACTGCTCCCTCGATAATCCTATTGTTTACTAAATTATCTATGACTATCCTGCTATCAAGTTCCTTCTAAAAATAATTTCATAATTACTTTCCAATCTTTAATCAACACTCGCCGAAATTGTTTTCATATTGATCAATATTGGATCGACTTCGTTAATTAAATCGCCGCTATATACCGTTTGTTGCGGTCACTTATTCAATCAGTCAATTACCTAATCAGTTAGCTGTTATATAACTAATCTGCTTTTACGATCAATCAGAAGTAATTATTGCCAGTCATCCTAAAACTGAAAATTGACGACTGTTTATTCCAATTATGCCGTGTAGGATGCGAGTGTAGTTACCTTGACAGGCTGGGTATAGTTTTTTCTCACTTCGACTGGCGCATTATACAACATTGAGGGGGAACCAGTTTCGTTTATATGAACCGCAAAGTAAAAAACTACCGGAAAAGATCGAGAAAAAATCGGCGCCATGAAACACCAAAATAAAAAGTTTGAGTTGCGGCCAGTTGTAGGAGTCGGTCGCGCACTGCAAACCATCATTTTTTTACGGATGACCTTTCAGGCTGTTCCATTGGGCGCCCCTGTATGCAAAGTTCTGCACGGTACAATATGCTTAAATACACTAGTATCACATGAAAAACAGTTAAGTCTTTGCTTACGGCATTTAGCTTGCGCTGTATGACGTCAAACGTTCTTAGCTTGTTCAAGAAGCTTATTAATGTTATATGTACTGATGCATATGATGGGTTGAGTGCAAGGTTTGGGAGCATGGCAAGTTTGTTGTAATTAACATTTCATTAAAATTACTGTTGAGTTTGTCTTCGTGTATATTTACCAGTGATGTCATGTAACGTGACGCTTCCAACGGATGAAATATACGCGCGGAATTAATGGAACAACTGTATTTTATCATAGAATAACATACAGTGGTCTCTCTTCTTTGTGTATATGATTTAACAGGGCCTTCCCGAGATTTTTTAAAGGGATAATGGCATTCAGTGCGGAAGGGTGCGGGAGGGAGACCCCTCCTGCATATCAATTTATTTTTCATATACTTTGAAAATACTGGTTTTGGCATACACCTGATACATATAAAACATGTTGTAAATATATCTACATGTTTTAAATATATCTACCAGTGTATGTCCATTTTTTCACTGATTTTTTTTTTTGAAAAAGATGATACACTCAACTTTATACATCGTTTCATTTGCAGTTCTGGATTTTATTTTGTCTTTGTAAACACTTCTTTATATACATGTAGTGAAGTTAAGCAGGAGTCATTATAATATCTTAACGTCTAAGTCATGTTTACTGCATAAAGTCGTTAGCCTTTTTCGAAAAAAACTGGTAAAAAGCGGTTATAAGTTTATTTAAATGTTATAAATTGCTGTCTTTATTCAAAATTAATCGTTTGATTTTGAAACAAGGGAGCAATTTCAAAACCAGATGTAACCTAAATTATAATCTGCAACCCTGAAATTCTCAACCTCTAACCATCATTATGAAAGACACGCAGGTCTAGAATTATTTTAGAAATAGAAATAAACATGATAATCCAGCCAGGAGACAAGTCAGAAAATACACTTGTATTCTAGTGAAAATGAGCATATATAGAGGATCTTACATGAGTGACTGTGTATTATTGATTTTAATAAAAGAGTTTGATAAAATGATAGGATACGAGGCCCTTGCCGAGTATCCTTTATTTGTATCCAACGAGTTTATTAAAGTCAATAATACACAGTCACGAATGTAAGATTCTGTTTATCACATAACACACCTACGACGTGATAGTTTCACTTTATTAGTATTTAATGTTTTAAATTCTCCTTATATACGGCGGCAAATTGTAAGACAAACCATGACGTCGTTTTGTTGTTTACATGACGTCACTACGTTAACGCGTCTGTAAATGCGTTTGCCCTACAATAATGCGACACCTTAAACCAAATTTAACGTTACTAACATTCGTTTTTTGAAGTAATGAAGTAAGATTTCAAATAATGATACAAATTAAGGCGTCTGAACGTACTCTATGATAAACCATGCAAACAATTTTGTTTAAACTGTATATACACACAGTGATTCGGTCCTCATTTGAAACAGTAATCGTGGTAATACACTAGTGTATTACGAGAAATAAGTCATGGCTTTATTGCACTCCCAGAAGCCATGTTATGTGATAAACACAAATATCACAAATATACACAACTAAACACATATCAACTGGAATTATTTTATTGTTTAAAATAAACAATAACGCCATAAGTAACAAGACAGGAAAGAATACATACTTAATCGAAATGTTCTAAGTTCAAGGCCCGAAACACAGATTAACTGTAAATTGCACATGTTATACTTCATAGTGACTAACTGATTATAACTGATGATTGATCGGTTACATCCAATCAATGATAACCAGTTATCCATTGTAAGTTTCAACCGATTGCCCATCACTAATAACTGACAGATGAATGATATACTTTGGATCGAGGTACCTGATTTTTGCAGCTTATTAGCACAATTTTGAAACAATTATATACGCGTCTAATTTCAAATAATTTTCAGTTTATGAAGCTAATTGCTCAATTTGGAATCTGAATAGAAAATGGCTATTCTGTGGTCTAAACTGAATACACTGATGATATTTTATCTTTCTGCCACTATTTATGATTTTATCATTACCAACCTCCCAAGGCACATTATTATTGATACTATAACAACAGGTAAATAATGTGTATTTAAGAATGTATTGACTAGTTTTCGGTATTCCTGGGGTTTTAACGACGGTAATGGTCGGCAAATTTACCATAAATGCAAAGTGAATGGAAAATTTACCATGAAGCTATTTATGGTAAAGTTGCCATTCATTACCACCGTTCAAACCCCAATATTTCTATTGCATTGACCTTAAATGAAACACGTTTATTTGCTGCATTTAAATTCCCAGAGAAATAACAATTTTACGTTTTGGGCAGAGTTAAAGCAAAAAAGGTATAGTTTATTCGTTTGACTAACTTGAGAACTGTCGTAAGTTGCTATAAAAAAGCGTGCACGGTTGGCAACGTCACTGTTACCAAGTATATAAAAAAATTCAAGTCAATATTTCTATATTTTTACGGGTTATGAAAAACATTTAACCTAGTTTAAATTTAGCGAGAAGTGTCTCGGACTTTACGCACTTTAAACTAGCCTAATATTTTGCATAGCCTGTTGAAAGATCTAAATATTGAATTAAATCCTTAAAAAATCAATTCTTCGATGGATTAATCTAGCTTTTCATTTGCTTGACTCCAGTACATGCTTGTTAATATCCCTCTGCTAGGAAATAGTTTCCCTTTTGCAGTGTTATACAGTAGCTTCTTGAACATACCTTTTTTAATGGCTTATCAACACATTGTCTAAGGTTATTTAAAGCCGCCCCAGGCAGAGGAGAAGGATATATAGGAATCATATAACCTTTTATACACGGGACTGCCCACTTTATGTCCGGCGCATCCTTGGTCGGGATAGTAAAGAGGCTGAATCTAAAACTTTCTCGTCTCTCAAGCTACAGGTTTGAATCCCACTGTAAGCTTGACTTGTCGAGTGAAAAAGTGTCAATAATCACGGACGGCTGGAGGTATACAGTACGGGCTCTACCCAAGAAAAAAAAGGATCTGCTTCTACCGCAAAAAATAGACTGTCATATATAGCCTAACATGTGCTAAATGACGTAAACAGAACACAACATTCAGACGGTTTATGTCCACATCAAAAAGACAAAGCTAAGAAGTTAAACGCATTCCCATGGGCACATTGAAACACTCAGTGGTGCAAGTAAAATCTCTAGATTTAAAGTCTACCATGATGTGTCACAACCGTTTCAGAAAGTAAGACGTTTTAGACAAATGCTATCAATAGTGCTTGCTGAATCGGTTATAAAACTGTGTTTTGAATATATGTGTTTTTTTTGTTGTTGTTTTTAATCGCTTTCATATTTTTCAGTGCCATTTCTGCCTTAATTAAGCTGCACCCGTAGATGTCCTGAATGTTCAGGAATGTCCAAGAAAATAATATAGTATGTGTCAGTCTTCCATTGTTTGTGGTTGTTTATGACTGCGTTCTGCTTTAATAGTAGAACTCAGCATTAATAACCTGCAACGGATGGCTTGAACTTGCAACCGAACTAAAAAGGACTGGATGTGCCTGTACCATTAATGAGGTGCAGTTATCTGTGGTTGATGGATACAATAGTGGGGTAAGTGATGTACCAGACCAATCAATTTTGGCCAACGATCAGTTATTTAATAATTGATATTAAGTTATGACATTCCACAAGAGATCATTGCAAATAATATTAGCGCTGAAAACAAAAAAAAAACATACAAGCTACTAAGTCAAGAATCCGTCGGATTACCTGGTAATAGTACAAAATAAACTCCATTTTTATGTACAAAGAAAGTTACATTTTTTCGCGAACAATGCGGAGACGGAGTAGCGAACCCGAGCTGCATTCGTCTAGTGAGATTGGTGAGCAGTGAGTGAGTTCAAGTACGTTACCCATACATGATTTGATATTTTGTAGCGTGTCCGTGGTTGAGAGGGTAAAGACGCTGCATTGGAAACCATCACAACGCTGCGGGTTTGAATCCCACTGGGAACTCGACTTGTAAGTGTCGATTCTTATGAACGACGGGAAGTATACAGTATGTGTCTTACATCTTCTACCCAGGATAAGTGAGTGGTCTGCTTCCACCACTAAAAAATGTTGACCATCATACATAGCCTAAAATGTGCCGGAAAATGACATTACACGCCAAACAAGGTCATGCAGTTTTCATGTCCAATCATACTCCTAAACCCCTTCTTCTTCATTCAAGTAAAGAGCTAGGAACTTCATAGATCATAATTAGCTCTTAAAATAATTCGTGACTGTGTATTATTGACTTTAATAAACTCGTTTGATAAAAATATAGGATACTCGGCAAGGGCCTCGAATCTTATCATTTTATCAAACTCTTTTATTAAAATCAATAATACACAGTCACTAATGTAAGATCCTCTATATATGCTCATTTTCACCAGAGTACAAGTGTATTTTCGGTCTTGTCTCCTGGCTGGATTATCATGATCATTTCTATTTCTAAAATAATTCTAGACCTGCGTAGTCTTTCATAATGATGGTTAGAGACTGAGAATCTCAGGGTTGCAGATTATAATTTAGGTTACTTCTGGTTTTGAAATTGCTTCCGTGTTTCAAAATCAAACGATTAATTTTGAATAAAGACAGCAATTTATAACATTTGAATAAACTTATAACCGCTTCCTACCAGTTATTTTCGAAAAAGGCTAACTACTTTATGCAGTAAACATGACTTAGACGTTAAGATATTATAATGACTCCTGCTTAACTTCACTACTTGTATATAAAGAAGTGTTTACAATGACAAAATAAAATCCAGAACAGCAAATGAAACGATGTATAAAGTTGAGTTTATCATCTTTTTCAAAAAAAAAATCAGTGAAAAAAATGGACATATACTGGTAGATATATTTAAAACATGTAGATATATTAAAAACATGTTTTATATGTATCAGGTGTATGCCAAACCCAGTATTTTCAAAGTATATGAAAAATAAATTGATATGCAGGAGGGGTCTCCCTCCCGCACCCTTCCGCACTGAATGCCACTATCCCTTAAAAAAATCCTGGGAAGGCCCTGTTAAATCATATACACATAGAAGAGAGACCACTGTATGTTATTCTATGATAAAATACAGTTGTTCCATTAATTCCGCGCGTATATTTCATCCGTTGGAAGCGTCGCGTTACATGACATCACTGGTAATTATACACGAAGATAAACTCAACAGTAATTTTAATGAAATGTTAATTACAACAAACTTGCCATGCTCCCAAACCTTGCACTCAACTCATCATATGCATCAGTACATATAACATTAATAAGCTTCTTGAACAAGCTAAGAACGTTTGACGTCATACAGCGCAAGCTAAATTCCGTAAGCAAAGACTTAACTGTTTTTCATGTGATTCTAGTGTATTTAAGCATATTGAACCGTGCAGAACTTTGCATACAGGGGCGCCCAATGAAACAGCCTGTAAGGCAATCCGTAAAACAATTATGGTTTGCAGTGCGCGACCGACTCCTACAAATGGCCGCAACTCAAACTTTTTTTTTGGTGTTTCATGGCGCCGATTTATTTTTTCTCGATCTTTTCCGGTAGTTTTTTACTTTGCGGTTCATATAAACGAAACTGGTTCCCCCTCCCCCGTCGATGTTGCATAATGCGCCAGTCAAAGTGGGAAAAAACGATACCCAGCCTGTCAAGGTAATTACACTCGCATCCTACACGGCATAATTGGAATAAACAGTCGTCAATTTTTAGTTTCAGGATGACTGGCAATAATTACTCTTGATTGATCGTAAAAGCAGATTAGTTATATAACAGCTGACTGATTAGGTAATTGATTGATTGAATAAGTGACGGCATAAAACGGTATATAGCGGCGATTTAATTGACGAAGTCGATCCAATATTGATCAATATGAAAACAATTTCGGCGAGTGTTGATTAAAAAAGAAATATAAAAAGATCGGACAGGGAAAGTAGCATTCGAGGAGGACAGTAAACCACAAAACACAGAAACAAACACGCACACAGACAAACAAGAAGGCAAAAGCAATAATAAATGCAATCGACATCACAAACACAAAAAGGGTTGACAATAGGGCTACCGCCTTGGAACGGTCAGTGGCAAAGTAGGCCACTGGGGGTAAAGATTAGAAAGTAATTATGAAATTATTTTTAGAAGGAACTTGATAGCAGGATAGTCATAGATAATTTGGTAAACAATAGGATTATCAAGGGAGCAGTATAGTAACAAAAGATGAAACTCTTGTCAAAATGGCTGTTAAACGTCTGCTTAAGTTAAAAACTTTGTCAAACTCAGGTTCAAGTTGTTGTGCCCGATTTAACCTATTTACATGTATGTAGAGTTTTTTACATAATACACACGCGTCTGTTAAATAGGTTGATGTTTTTCCTGGTCAGTTACGGCGTTGATATTGTAGTAAAACTTAGAGTTCAGATTTGCAACATACAGATAAGATACTTTTTTTTCAAATTTCCAATAGGCTATATAGCCTGTTAGGATACAAATGTATACAAAGTATAACATGGTAGCAGATATATGTAAGTTACATCAGTGCTAGGCTTAGAAATGGTGTAGCCTACATGTTTCTGTACAATTTCCCTATTGTTGGCAGCTTTAAGTAACACCCAGTCTTTTTGGAAGGCACTTTTAGAGAATATAATTATGAAATTATACAAACATCTTCATGGTGTTGTTTAATGTTGCCTTGTGTATAGTAAACCTAGTTTTTGTGCCTTGGAGGGTGAGGATTTAAACTGCTTTATGTTTTGTATTATATAACAATGGTAATCAAACATAAAGCAACAAAAAAAAAAGAAAAGAAAAAAAAAGAATCATATACCTACATACCCACCTCAAAAATTCTGGATAAGAGCACTGCAAAACCTAACAATTGTTAAGGATGGCCTAAACATAGCAGCCTGATTACCTTGACCTCCGAGATAAAATATAGTGCCCCCAACAATAGCGTAAACAATGGGATTATTGTTGTGTTAGAATCAATTCCGATGCTAGTAATTAAATCAATCCAGCTAATGCACTCGTGATTTAATTACTACGCAACCATCCAAACTCCTACTAAAAACTGTATTTTTTTCACCGATATATTATGATATATAGATATGTTTCTTAATTATTAAAATGCATTTTTTTCCTCTAGACTTTAAAATTTTTTTGGTAGTGGGGTGGAGTGGGAGCCAAAACATACTGTGCCGCCCAGGCCCCTTTTAACATACTCTGATCCCCATCCTTTAGATTATTCGGCGCCCACCCCACCCCTGTTCCTACGCCAAACCATTTTTCAGAACATAAGAAAAAGAACTGAATCGTTAAGCACCATTCAACATCTGTAAAAACGCGCACATTTCTTGGAAACTTTAACTTCCACAACAGGCAACAGCAGACTGCAGTTATTAAAATTTCCCCACCCACCGACTTTACCCTAACATCTATCTATATCACTAAAGTGCGATGCGTTTTCATTTAAACATTGTATTTTAGATTATCGATACTGCATTTTTAAAGATTATATAGAAATACCGTTACCTTGACTCTCAGACTCAGCTGGTAATAATCACCATTATTTTATAAATTGCCTGAAGGTCGTTTACCTAATGACGTCACATTAACAATGAAGTCTGGTAACCGGCCGGTAACTGGATGGACTAGATCCAACGCGAATAGAGGTGGGCCGGATACCAAACAGATGGGAGTTAACTGCGTTTGGAACGCATATAGCCATGACCTCCCCTTAACAAGGGAGTTAACTGTGTTTCGACTTTTTTACCACGGTTTTTTCCCCCGTAGTATTTGCTACTCGCGCTATCGTAGAGCTCGCTTGCTTTGCGACGCGAGCTGAGCTCGCTATTAGTTGTACCCACTTGTACCCAATTTGTACCTGGCGTATCTCTGTATAACCATGTATCCAAATCTAATAATAACATTAGTTGTACCCACTTGAACCAGTTTGTACCTGGTGCAGCCCTGTGTAACCATGTACCCAAAATTGATGTGCCTCAAATCTATTAATATTATTAGTTGTATCCACTTGTACCCAGCTTTTACCTGGTGTATCCTTGTGTAACCATGTATCCATAATTGATGTGCCTCAAATATATTAGTATTATTAGTTGTACCCACTTGTACCCAGTTTGTACCTGGTGTATCCCTGTGTAACCATGTACCCAAAATTGATCTGCCTCAAATGTATTAATATTATTAGTTGTACCCACTTGTACAAAGTTACATTCATGTTTTGTAGAAAAAATAATCATTTTAGAATGTTCTATATAACTAGTTTTTATTAAGAAATTGGCTTAACTAAAGGAATTAAGAAATGGGACACACGGCAATTTTGAAGATTGTATCTAATTTAATTTCGCATCTTGAGTTTTCAATTTTTCTTCTTTATTCTACAATATGTTTAGATATTACTGATTTATTACAATAAACATTTAGTTAAATGAAAAAACAAGTATCATTCAGCTATTCTTATAAATATTCTGATTGAACAAATGCAAGTTATGTAGAAAAACTTACTAACTAACCACCGAGTATGGTACGTTCAACAACTCCTCTTCAATCTCTCACGTGTACGCTGGATTAAGACCCTTCCGCTTGGTTAAGACCCTTCTTCCGCGTATCTGCGCCCAGAACTACATTGTTGGACTAAAGAATCTACTTCTCGCCTAGCTGCTTTCCAACGCAGCTTGGCTAAAGATCCTCCTCCAAAGCATTTAGATGACAGCTCTTATACAGCAACTGAGAAGCTGATTCATATAGATACATCCTGCATGAGTAAATAACCTTGTCAGTCTAGAGTATCCAGTAATCATGGACATACTCTATAAATACATTATTCCATTGTGCAGAATGTATTCATATTAATAATACTGGCAACCACGTTGTGTCTTGTAACCACAAGACCACATTATGCCGTTCCTACATTTGCAACCATATTAATATTCGTCTAAATCCCTAGATGGCACATGTATGAATCCCCGACATACTTTAACTCGCTCGTGCATATTCGTGTCTACATAATGACCATGTTTACTATTGCAAGAATGGACTGACAATTTATTAACCTGTCATTCGTGTATACAATGACGATCTTAGCTTGTAAACATACGTAGATAAGCAACTTTCTTAGACAATTACGTTACAACATGGACTGAATGGGGACAACTACCTCAGAGTTTGATTACATGATTCCTATCAGACATGCTTCTGTAACCGGGTACGGGTAAATGGTAAATAATCGATTCTTAGCCGTATGTCCACGATAGCTCAGTTGGTAAAGGACTGGTACGATAAACCAGAGACCATGGGTTGGAATTCCGATTGGGGAACGATTTCTTAACCACCTGTTATATTTGGGGGCTCCTCCTCGATCATCTTGAGAAAAACTAGCAGTGGTTCTCCAGTAAAATTAGAAATACAGGGAATAATTCAACCTGGCACGATTGTTTCACCACCTGCTATATTTGGGGACTCATCCGGGATCATGCGGAGAATCACGAGCGGTGGTTCTCAAGCGAAAGTAGAAATTCAGGGAAGAATTTCAGTCTGGTTGGGGTGTTTTTAACCGGGTCCAGGTAAATGATGAATACTCGGTACCTTGGCCGTATGTCTTCGATAGCTCAATATGTAGAGCGCTGGTACGGTAAACGAGGAAAGGTATGCATGTATATTGATGACTTAATCTATGTTAACATAAACATAAGTATACAACCACTTAATCTAAAACTACTCTAGATAAAAGCAATGGAATGTTTTTTTTCCGTAAAATGTTTACCTGTGACACTACCTTCAGGGTTCGAACCTACACGGAGCGGAAATCAACATCGTCAAAGCCTTTACCCACTTAAACATAACAATGAATATAATACATACTGATAAAGGTGATCCTTTGGGAACAAACACAACTAAGAGAATAAAGCAGCAGACTAAGTTTTATTGAGTCTGTTCATGAGAAGTAATGAAAGAAGTAACACCTCTCACGCCCGCTAGCACCGGCTTAACCGGTATTCTACTTGGGCTTTGTAAAGCATTCTTTCTGAAAAAATGAGTATGTTGATAAAGTATCATGTTGGATTGTTAAAGAAATAAATCAATACAATGGGTTTAAACATATATGTAAACATGACTTACTATAACATGTATAATGTCCCGATATCTGTGTTCGCCTATCGTTCCGTTATTCACACTTCTGAATATAATAATTGGTTCAACTTTAAATTGATAACACTATGTAGCTTTGTTAACGCCACACTAATACGAAAACTTCCTTATTCGTTGATACAATGGGTAATGATTACCGATCTCCCAGGTTACGTGATATGCTTCATGTTAATTCAATATACTATATAATTCAAATTGCGTCAGTACTACTTATACCTTAAGAATGCCACTTGAAAGGGACTGGAGACGATCTCAAATCATAATGTGTTTCTGTTCTATATTCAACGTGCATATGCTCTAAACAAGGCCCCACGAAAGAATGGATTTTAATGAAATGGTTAGATCGATCAATCCGACGACTTGCCTAGTTTGATTGCATACATTGCTGATATTAATTGCCTTAGTTTCATTGCATACATTATTGATCTTAATTAAATGTATGCGTTAAGTCTATAATAAATGGTATTGCTTTCTTAACTAAATTTTTATTTTATTATATGAAAGAAAAAATGCTAGAAATATTATGGAAGCACATTAGGGTCAAGATGTAAAGTTTTCACCCGTTTTGTCAAGATAATAATTTGGATTTTCAAGATAATAAGTTGAATTTTTGACTTCATATCTTGAACATTTTCAGCATCAGATTCAAGATATTTTGTTAAAAAATCAACATCATGTTTAAATTTTCAACAAAATATCTTGAATTTTCAACATAATGATTGACCAGTACTCGGGTATTGACCAGTACTCAGGTATTAACCAGCACTCAGGTATTGACCAGTAGCCGGGTATTGACCAGTACTCAGCTTGAAATAACAAGGAACGAGATGAAAATTCAAGATCTGATGTTGAAAATTCAAGATTTGATGTTGAAAATTCAAGATATTATGTTGCCAAATCAAGATGCTTTCGATAATACGTCTTCTAACTGAAAAGCGTATATGTTATGATAGGTAAAATCAATAAGTGGCGATAATACGTCTGCTAACTGAACAGAGTATACTTTATGATCGATAAAAGACGATAAAACGTCTTCTAACTGAACAGAGTGTAATCAATAAGTGACGATAATACCTCTGCTTACTAAACAGAGTTTACGTTATGATAGGTAAAATCAATAAGTGACGATAATACGTCTGCTAACTGAACAGTGTATACGTTATAACAGGTAAAATCAATAAGTGGCGATAATACTTCTGCTAACTGAACAGAGTATACGTTATAACAGGTTAAATCAATAAGTGTCGATAATACTTCTGCTAACTGAACAGAGTATACGTTATGATAGGTAAAATCAATAAGTCTGCTAACTGAACAGAGTATACGTTATGATAGGTAAAATCAATCAGTGGCGATAATACGTCTGCTAACTGAACAGAGTATACGTTATAACAGGTGAAATCAATAAGTGGCGATAATACGTCTGGTAACTGAACAGAGTATACGTTATGATAGGTAAAATCAATAAGTGTCGATAATACATCTGCTAGCTGAACAGAGTATACGTTATAATAGGTAAAATCAATAAGTGGGGATAATACGTCTGCTAACTGAACAGAGCATACGTTATGACAGGTAAAATCAATAAGTGGGGATAATACGTCTGCTAACTGAACAGAGTATACGTTATGACAGGTAAAATCAATAAGTGACGATAATACGTCTGCTAACTGAACATAGTATACGATATAACATGTAAAATCAATAAGTGGCGTCTGCTCCATGTCACTCAGATGGGGATATTGGAAAACTCGGTCTATGAACAGACGATGAAATATATTATTTTTTATCTACCATCATCACGGTCGGTGCATTCAATTTTTGCAAATCGATATAGACAGCGCACGCTGATTAGGCAACGATGTTTGATTGGTTAAAGCTTCAACGATTACGAGTAAAAACACTACTTGTGTAAAATACTCTATATACATAGACTGATTAGCGAGGTGTTTACATCACGATTTACCCTCCGAGCAGTTTAAAGTCAGAATATGCTTACTGTTAACCTTAACGGAAATAATAGAGACTTTGTGTCAAGTATTTGTGTATAATATTACCGTCAAATTTGCATTAAATCCCCCTGTGTACCAAGCCGTTAATAGAAACAACTGATTAGAAACGTACGCTTCATTAAAAAGGCAATCTAACTTTTTAACAATTGTGTTTACATAAACATTACCTGTGCTATGAATAAACCAATTGGATCTACAGAATGACTGTGTTGTTCTTAGCGTCGGCGCAGCGTGTAGGGGATACTGCGTAATTAGTACACACATATTTATTCGGAATAGTGTGTATAGTTTAAGTTCATTTCCCGTTTTATGGATTTCCAGAGCTCGTTCACAGCGACCAGGGAAGGAATTTTGAGAGCCGGCTAATTGAGGAACTTTGCAGGTTGGCGTGTATAAAGAATTCAGGACTACTCCATACCATCCGATGGGGAAATACCGAATGGTTCTGCGGAACGCTTCAACCAGACTTTGATAAAGATGTTAGGTTCCTTGGAGGAAGAGGAGAAATCCAATTGGTAAACCTACATCGCACCCCTGGTCCCAGCATACAACAGCACCCGAAGTGATACCACGGGATTCTCGCCCGATTACCTTATGTTTGGTTGGCACCCCATACTATCGACGGATGCCTACCTAGGAAAAAACATTCCAGGGAACCTAAGGTCGTATGCTGCGAAGCTTTGCCAACGGCTAGCATTTACATACGGAGCCGCAGCGACAGAAGCTGACCAGCAAGCATCTAGAAAAAAGGCGTAGTATAACAACAGAGTCAGATAGGCTTCAGGGTAGGCATAAGCTTGCTGATCGCTGGGATCGACCTGTTTATGCTGTCCTGTACATACCGAATGAGGATATCACCGTTTACAGAGTCCAGAGACTGGATGGCTTAGGGCCTATTAAGACCCTACATCGCAACATGCTGCTTCCTTTCAATAGTATTCCCACAGAGGAACTTATGGATAAGGGCGAAATCTGCAAAGAATTGCCAAAGACTATCCCTAGGAAGAAGAACAAAAGGCACCCGACTGTAGAACCAGAGCCCACCTCAGAGTCGGAGTCTTCGAGCTCAGGATCCGAATCTGAAGTACTGAGATTCACAGTGCCAAAGTATGTGATACCGCAGCGGAGACGGAGCGTTTCAACGTTACCGACGACCTCTGGTACCTCTCCCACTGTGTAACATCGAACCACATCAAGGAGTGGAAATCCCCCGGACTCAACCTGAATCCCCCAGTGTTCAAACGGAAGTACTAGAAGCAGTGCGTTCAACAACACCGAGTGAGACAAGACAACCGGCCATTAGCAGCATTGGGGAAAAAGAACCAAATAGCCCGCAAGAGTCAACTCCAACATCAGTTGAACCGCACCTGCCAGAGGAGACAACATAGATCACTATCCAAGGTTCCAGTGTGCAACCTACAGAATCGCAGCACCAGCCCAGCTATACGTCTACCGTGTAACAAATTGAAGTAATGGATAGGTCTCACCAGACAGTACAGAAACAAGTAACTGAGGCAAAATCTATCACAGTGAACGAAACAACCCACCGGTCCATGCCAGAAGCTCCACCTCGGCGACCCGTCAGACAGCGGAGGGCACTCGAGAGATATGTAGAATGGATATCTCCAATAACCGTGGTATGGAATGAAAATTCCGAGACAAATAATGAACATTTTATCTAAATTGCTATTTATTTCCAGGACAGTGAAGGAAATTTATTTGTTTTACTTAATATTATATATTACATTTCAGAAATTTACACTAATATTTATCTTTTTTTCTGTTGTTTACAGATGCAGAAATCCAGTTTGGGACGGGCGATAGTGTAATTTTCATTATATTTGTGCAAATAGTGTACAATTATATATTTGCTATGTTGAATATATCGTCAATAGTGAATAATTAGAATTATTATTCCATTGATGCCTTTTTTAGTTTTATTCGACATGTTTACGAGTCGAATGCTGATGTTTTCATGATACTTTTTCTAATATTTTTGAAAATGCCCAATTTTGATATGTAATTGTTTTGCTATTTGCAAATGCTCCTTTAATTAAAGCAATTTGGCAAGTATCCCGTTAATGTTACAAACTAACGCAATTTCACTTTCCCAATTCCAGTGGACGTTCCGCAGTGATTCGTAGATAAATTGCATAATTTTATTGGTGTTATGTTCAGAAAATTAAATATTTAAATCTGGATTGATTTTATTTCAGAATAGTTATTTTGTTTTTTGTCTATTCTTGACAGGCAACAGGCTTCAACAGTAATGTAATGTCTTTCAATCGGATTACAGCGTGAAATTTACATTTTTTCTTTCAGGTCTCAGATATATGTTGTCTAAGTGTCCAAGTTATAAGTCTGTTATAAAATCGTTTTCCTATTTATCTACCTACTAATACATGATCATTGATACACAGTCCTACAATTTTGTCATTAATGTAGTAATATTGACCTACTTTTGTTTCAGGATATAGTTTATATAGTCTATAGTCTGTTTCATAACAGCACCGGAGACGTTGATCACCAGAAATTCAGTGACGAATTTCAACCTGGTGAGTGAGTGTGTAACACACTTTACTTTTATGCTATATTACTATGCATATAGGGCACCTGTATTTTGTGTTGTTCTGTACTTGTTATTGTCATGCGATTGATAGTTCTGTAACGGAAGAGTTAGGGTCCATCACCATGCACGAGAGGGGGCGTCCGTGGCCGAGTGGTTAGAGTCTCTGACTTGCAATCACTTGCCCCTTACCGCTGTAGGTTCGATCCCTCAGGGGCCTAGGAATCTTTATGTGAGGAAGCTATCCAGCTGGCTTGCATAACGTCGGTGGTTCTACCCAGGTGCCCGTCCGTGCACGAACATTTCCTGGAGGGGCACCTGGGGTCTTTCTCCACCAGTGGAAGCTTGAAAGTCGCCATATGACCTTAGCTGTTGGTGCGACTATAAAATCCAATTCAATCCAATCATGCACGAGTAATTATGCACGTCACAACTGTATTCCCACCACACTCACAATTAACCGCCAAATCTATATTGTCTTCACTCTGTCGATATACTTTGCTGGGTAATGTTGTCCGGAGTACAAACATATGAAAGTCATACATGTAGTATTCACTATACCAGAGTGAATACTCTTATAATTATATGTACGATAATCATACAGTATTCTGGCCCTATCCTATGTTCCTTTTGATCTCCAATAAACTGAACTGAATCCACTACGTGCCAGTTAATATATGCACCCGGTTACATTAGGTGTGTTTGTTAGCGTAATTCTTTAAGCTGTAACGCTTCCGAGTGCTTCGTCAACTATTTCAGTTTATATGTTAATAAGCATATTCTGCCTTTAAACAGATGAGTTTCTGCTTACGTACTCTGATTGGTTGAAATAAAACCTAAAATCTCATAAGGGGAATCGTTTAAGTTGATATCTCTCTTTTTAACCCTTGGGAATTTCTAAATGTATGTACAGTATAGTCCAATAAGTCATTTAGCATGGCGAAACTTCTTTTAATATGATTTATAAAATACTATACATGATGTTAAAAAAAAAAGCTCAATAAATGTTGATACTGAATTAAGTGAATGATTTACAGTACATAATCGATAAAACAATCAATAATTATATAAACAATTAAAACAGTTTTTCATACAATCTTGTTGAGCGTATCTTTCAAACAACTCGGTTTGGTTTAGCATGTTTATTGACATATTTATTTACAGGGAGGAATTATCATTCTAAGAATTATACTTAAATGAACAGAAACGCTTAGATATTACTATTTACAATATTATTATATTACTCCGTGTATTTACAATGAAGCATTGTTGAATACAGAATTTCAATTAAGCACATTTCATTGTATCAAATAAAAATCCGATTCATTAAGTAACTTGTATCAGAAACTTTTTCCTCACTGTCGTCTTTAGAAAAAAAGAATATCGCACCAGTGATTGTATTTTCTCAACACTTTTCAAATAATTTTCTTCATGGTAACACCGCCATCGTCGATATCTTCTAATGTTCAAGCAAAACCGTCATATGCACAACACTGTCATGCAGAACTATGGCATGTAGTGGGAAAGCCGTGTACGTTTTCAGGAATTCGTCTTTATCCGTATCCCTCGTTTATCTGTAAGCATTTGCCTTGGCCTTCTCCGTAGGAAGTCCATGGTACTCCTATTTTTTTTATCTTTTCCTGCCAAAGGTCTCCAGCCACATTCGCCATCTCCCGAAAATGCTCTACGACTACCCCTTGGGACTCTATGATTTTACCTACTGAAACCCCAACTAAGGGAGGTGGGTGCATGAGCTTTCGTCCCTCGGGTTTTCTGGTCGTACCCTAGATTAGTTTTCTCTTTAGCTCCAACTACTATGGTTGTTCAGTACGATTCTGGATACATCCTGCGATGTTTATTATTTTTGTATGTATATTTTTAGTTAGTTTCTCTGGATGTGGACTTTATTGTTAGAGATTTCCTTTTGATGGGATGTAGTTTTGTTTACACTGTCTTGTCTATTTGGGCGTTGACGACAGGATAATAGCGAGGATTGTGCGCATATCAAACCGATTCAAGCTAACCAGTAGGCCTTATTGCCTACTGACCGTTCCAAGTCGGTAACCCTGTCTTCACCACCCTTTCTGTTGTTTTTTGTCTCTTTCATTGTAGTTTCAAGTCCTTGTTTGCAGTACAGTGCGGACCTACGATGCCATTGCGTTCGGACGCTGTGGTTTCTATAGGACCCTATATATCATTTTAGTCTGTTTCCTGTGACGACCCTTCATCATTCGTCATTTGATATCGATATTTCTTAGTCTCCTCTTCTTCTTCAATATCTTCGTGTTTTCTTTTTAAACTAGTTTCTCCTTTTTCCTGGACACCATTTAACGACGTATCTTTGTTAATCGTGAATGTCCATGAACATTAAACCGCAGTAATCGCAGGAAGGCATTTCGTCGTTTTCTGAGAAGTTGTAGTCCTCTCAATTACTAAGATATATTTCTTGCTCAAGAAATTATTTAGCGCACCTAAGTTCGGTAGATATATCGTTTTCTTCTGACACTTTAGTAACTGTCCTACCCGGTATCTCACTGCCCCTTATAAACATTTGACCCAACACATTGCGTACGTGCATATTACTGGTATTTTTACTGAGTACTTTAACACTTTCTTAAAAAACTTATTTTCAAAACTTAAACAGGAGGCGAGTGGTTGGCTAAAATGGTGTAAAACAGATAAAAGACAAAAATGGGCTTTATCGAAGGTTTATCGAAAGTTTCTTCAAGGAATTCGCCTAGACTACCACAATATTAGAAAAAACACCGGTATGAGAGCTTTGTCCAAACTTATGCTCAATTATTTCTGGGGGACAAAAAGAGCCAGCATGTCCCAAGTGGATTTTGTAGACGACCTCTCTGTGTATGTCGACAAATTAACCTCCGATCGTGAAGATGTGACAGTGGTTAACTATGAGTACGTTTGATTTGATTTCGTGTCGTGACACTACAGTCTAGTTTTCTAATCGAACACAGAGAAACGTACACTCGAGTCGCAGAAGTAGGTCAAGAACATACTCTCAATTTCATGGAAAGTTGCCAAGAACATGACGTCATTAAGATTGGGGGAATGGTGGCGATAAATTCGCGAGCATTGCAAAATGAACTCATTTTATTTTAATTAGTAGTACATATATATATATATTATTTATATACGTCGGAGTTAAACTTGGACAAATGTATCGCTTCAAAAAGAAGTATCAATTTGGAATATATATACTTCGGTCAACATTGTTTCTTCCTTGTTTATCTAACGCTAACTTTAATTCAAAAAAAGTTTACCCCACTATAATGGAAGGAATACTTTTTTAAAAGAACCTTCTCCAAAAATCGTTCTATAACATACACAGTTAAATCATAAATGTAAAAGCGTTTTTATTTTAAATCATATAAAAATTAGAAAGCTAGGTTCTTAATATCAACTCCGCAATATTTTTACGACACACGTGTTGCGTTCTACCCGTTTGCTTTACAACCGAGCATTTTATCAAATGCCCGTGCGTGAAGCAAGTTCGATTCGACACCAGACCTGTCGAATGGTCAAATACTACTATTGAATTTCCCATAGGCCTACGTTATAGCATTTTGGCGTTCACCTCCTATTTCTAAATAAGACTTGCTGAAAAAACTTTTCTTAAAGAGCTATGATCTTAGATTCACTAAAAAATGACCAGCAAATTGGGGATAATGTAATGCGTTCAGCCTCTAATACTTCATTGAAGGTAGGCACCCCCAGAATGGCAGTAAATAGATTGAACTTTTTGTAAATATACCCTCAGTACACATTTATCAATAAAAATGCAAATTTCAATCAAAATATCCAAAATGATTCTGTTTTATGATGAAAATATAATATGCTGATGTTTTATGGGGATTTAGTTATGATTTGGGTAATGTAATCCAATCAGAATCTACCTTACACTCCGACTATATGCCTAGATAAACCCAATTTTTTTTTCAGCCAATCAGAAGCCCCAAATCAATAGTGGTATGTAACCTAAATAGACATTCAAACTTGACTGAAGTTTTTTTTTTTCTGGAGAAATTGATAGATACACTAAATCTGAGACAAATGATGTCATTCTGCTTTAGAAAAAAAAGTATTTTTTTATAAAAAGGTTATAATGTAGGCCTATGGGGAATGCAATAGTGGTATATAACCTAAAGCTAGATTCTGCATAGGGTTAAAGTGAAAGTAGGCATACTCTTTTTCTAATACAATGATATAAAAGCGTGAGAAATGTTGAATTATGGTGTAATTGACATTTCTTATAACTCTTTTAGTGATTTGTACATTTTTTAAATTTAATGATGCAAAATATCTAATTTAATTTTTTTTTTTTTAGCACACCATTAGCCTTTTCTGACACCTGGTATACACAATTGGCCTATACTGCACATAAAGGTATATCTAGCCATTTTCATTAATTTCGGAGGGGGTTGTGTCTATTTTTGGCAAAAGGAGCAGAAAGTGACAATCTATATCTGTCCTCAAAGCTTGTTGACAAATCGCTTTTGTCTATTTTGAATAAGATGTTAAAGTAAACGCTGACTCTGAGTTCATCGCTTCATTTCTACAATTACCGAGACTTTGTATGTTTTCGTCCTCAAATTGTAAAATAACAATGGGCGTGCCTTGTTGATATATGGTATAGGGGTAGTCTCAAAATGCGTAATCTGAGTTGTGCTCGATTTGGTGTACCGTGCAGCCACATTTTATGTATATTTTATTTTGGGATATGACTAAGGGTTGTTTGTCGTTTTACTTCGAGGGATGTGGATTATTTTTTTGTTTTTGTTTTTAGGGATATGGTTTATTTGTAGATAATTGTGAAACAAATTTAAAATATAATTGCAATCACAGCCAGCTGAACAATTTTGAAAATATTTAAAAGTGAAATAAACCTTTTTAGCTCGGTAGTCTGGCCCTGTATCAGGCTCGGATCCAGGGTGCTGGCGGAGCTCCCACTAAAAATCTGAAAATGTGGTGTGTTTCTAGTAACGCCCCGTGTGAACCCAAAACATGTTAAACAACTATTCTTTAAGAGCTATCTTAGATACACTAAACATGACCAGCACATTGGTGATAATGTAATGCGTTTAGCCTCTAATACTTCACTGAAGATAGGCACCACCAGGACATTTAAAGGGACAGGAGGCGATATTACAATAGTTGTGTAATTAAGAATAAGAAAACGGTATATATGTCTGAAAAAATCATAATTAGGACTGTCCGAGTCAATCAAGCACTCTCTGAAAAAATCTTACATTAGCAAGAAATGGGTATTTAAAAATAACTAGCTGATCAGCAAAAACAGAGATCATAAACGGGAATTGAAGTTACGATACAAAGATGTAGGTCACCTGGAACCTGCATTGGATGTACTGAAAGAATAATGCGACCTAGTGACCGATAGAGACGTCGCTGAACTACTGCTTAGCTGGTAAGTACATTTGTGAGGGGTCATCTCAACTTCAAGTGCACGCCAGGTTGCGGTAATGTTATCGCTATTCGTTATTTCTTGCATTCAGTTACTTTGTTTGTATATAATTGTCCTATAGAACATATATAATAGACCAATTGAACATATATAATAGGTCTATACGAACGCTATGTGATAGAAGCAGTATATATATATTACATTTCAGATGCGGATCTAGGATTTCAGATTGCGGGTGGGGGTGTAACATTTCGAAATGCGTTCAGGGATGTGTGTGAGTTGTTTGGGTGGTTGTATGGTGGAAGCGGAGGGGGTGTTCACAGTGTACACTCCTCACTCCAACCACCCACCCCTTGACACTGTTTGATTATGGAAACGGTGTAATTTCGGAGAGATGTTTTTTTGTCAAGAAAAAAATGTTCAAGCCCAGGCATTCAGCATATTTTTGGCATAAAACCTAGGCATCATAATGTCAGGCTATCACCTTCAATTTTCTTTCCCCCCCCCAGATGGCCCTATACAAGACTCAAGAGAGCATGTTAGATGGACAACGAAATGTGGGAACACCTTTTTAAGATTTGAAGAATTAACCCAAATTCGATCCTACCTGGGACAGAACGCCATATCCCTGAATTACTGAACTAAGGTGCTAACCATTACACAACCTATTAAAACTGACAACCACGCCTACAACATTAAAACTGATAACCATGCCTACAAAAGCAAAACCGATAACCACGCCTAAAATAGAAAGATGGATAACCACGCCTAAAATAGAAAGATGGATAACAGAGCCTAAAATAGAAAGATGGATAACCGTGCCTACAGTATAAAGATGGATAACCGCGCCTAAAATAGAAAGATGGATAACCGTGCCTACAATACAAAGATGGATAACCACGCCTAAAGTAGAAATATGGATAACCGTGCCTAAAATAGAAAGATGGATAACCGTGCCTAAAATAGAAAGATGAATTACAACGCCTAAAATAGAAAAATGGATAACCACGCCTAAAAAAGAAAGATGGATAGCCATGCCTAAACTAGAAAGATGGATAACCACGCCTAAAATAGAAAGATGGATAACCACGCCTAAAATAGAAAGATGGATAACCGTGCCTAGAATAGAGCATTACGACACATGCATGTTTTGCGCTAAATCGCTTAAATCCCCGATTTCGCCATGAGCTGATGAAGATGAAATTACACAAAGAACATAGAACTCGACCCACATGATAGGGAGTACACTCAAATATTGACGCAAAAGAGAATGCTATTTAAATAAAGTGTATCCAGCTTTAAAGGGACACACGGCAATCTTGATTGTTTTAAAACTCACTGCGTCCCGTTAGTTTTTCTGCATAACTTGCATGTGTTCAGTCATTAATATTAATAGTAAGAATAGTATAACGCAACTTGTATTTGCATATTATTCAATTTTGATATTATTGCATGAATACTATATTAAAACTAATAGCAGAATAAGACGAAGACATGAATACTTAAATTGTATTTATTTAAATGTAACCAGGTTAAAGGTAACATGTAAACATGATCCCTGATATATAAATCGAGATATTTCAAACACTTTAAGATTGCCGTGTGTCCCTTTAATCAAACAGAACGCTTCAAAAAATCATACCAACTGAATCTCGGGTTACAACTTGAAATGCTCCTTTGAAATGAAGAATATAAAGCATAACATAATAATTATGTTAGCTGTCATTAGGCATTACAATAGTGTTGCATGGGCAATACAACCATATTGGGTCGTATTTAGTTTCCATTTGTGTAAAACCTACAAATAAATCATTTATGTGGTTTGAAGGGACACATTGCAATCTTGAGTTTTATATCAGGCATTAAAATTAGTACAGCGATTTTTTAATCCTGTATCATTTTGACTTTAAAACTGCTTGCATACAATTAAATAAAAAAATTAAGAATTCTATTTCCTTCATTATTCTACAGATTTGTAAATGCAATATTATCAAAAGTCAGTAGTTATATGTAAAAACAATTTACTTTGAACTATTCTAATAATCATTATTAATGATTGAACAAATTCAAGTTAAGAGAAAAACAAACGGGACGCCATGAGGTTTTAAACAAATCAATTTTTCACGGTTATCCATTCCACTGTTTAAGGCACGGTTATCCATTATACTATTTTAGGCACGGTTATCCATTCAATGTTTAAGACACGGTTATCCATTCCACTGTTTTGAATGTGATTATCATTGATTTAGAACAGCAGAAAAACGGAGTAAAAACCATGTCCAGTTGAGAAAATTACACTCGTCGATTGACTTATGACAATTCTACAGACCACATTTTCCAATATATTTCGAAACCAACACATGAAACAGGAAGGGAAAACATTCCTACATCGTACCACATTCCCCGATTTTTGAAAAATATCGAGTCAGGGCCGAAAAAAAACGAAAATATTAAATTCACACTTACTGTTGCTGCTTCAATTTACTCTCTGCAACCGCATCGGAAGTGTCCCCGAAACGTCGTATTATCACCTTTTTTGGAGGCGGTTGCGGAGTCTAGTAGGCGTGACTGTTTAAAGCACGATTGTCCATTCTACTGTTAAGGCGCGTATATCCATTATATTGATTAAGACATGTTTATCCATTCCACTATTTTTGGCACGGTTATCCATTCCACTGTTTATGCACGGATATCCATTCTATTGTTTAAGACACGGTTATCCATTCCACTGTTTATGCACGATTATCCATCATACAGTTTTAGACACGGTTATCCATTCTACTGTTTTAGGCACGGATAATAGTCCAACAGTTTTAGGCACGGTTATCCATCCTACTGTTTAAGGCACGGTTATCCGTCCTACTGTTTTAAACACGGTTATTCATTCCACTGTTTAAAGCACGGTTTTCCATTATACTGTTAAGGCACGGATATCCATTCTATTGTTGTAGACACGGTTATCTATTCCACTGTTTTGGCACGGTTATCTATTCCACTGGTTATGCACGTATATTCATTCTATTGTTTAAGACACGGTTATCCATTCCACTGTTTAAAGCAATGTTATCCAGTATACATTTTAGGAACTGTTATCCATTCCACTGTTTAGCCACGGTTATCCGTCCTACTGTTTTTGGCACAGATAATAGTTCTATAGTTTTAGGCACGGTTACCCATCCTAATGTTTAAGTCACGGTTATCCATCCTACAGTTTAGGGCATGGTTATCCATTCTTCTGTTTTTGGCACGGTTATTTATTCCACTGTTTAAAGCACGGTTGTCCATTCTACTGTTAAGGCACGGATATCCATTATATTGTTTAAGCCACGGTTATCTATTCCACTGTTTTTGGCACGGTTATTCATTCCACTGTTTATGCACTTATATTCATTCTATTGTTTAAGATACGGTTATCCATTCCACTATTTAAAGCAATGTTATCCTGTATATATTTTAAGGCACTGTTATCCATTCCGCTGTTTAGCCACGGTTATTCATCCTACTGTTTTAGGCACGGGTATCCATCATAATGTTTAGGCACGGTTATCCGTCCTAATGTTTAAGTCACGTTTATCCATCCTTAGTTTAAGGCATGGTTATCCATTCTACTATTTTAGGCACGGTTATTTATTCCACTGTTTAAAGCACGATTGTCCATTATACTGTTAAGGCACGTATATTCATTCTATTGTTTAAGACACGGTTATCTATTCCACTGTTAAATGCAGTGTTATCCAGTATACATTTTTATGCACTGTTATCCATTCCACTGTTTAGCCACGGTTATCCATCCCTCTGTTTTAGGCACGGACAATAGTTCTACAGTTTTAGGCACGGTTATCCATCCTAATGTTTAGGTCATGGTTATCCATCCTACAGTTTAAGGCATGGTTTTACATCCTACTGTTTAAAACACGGTTGTCCATTCTACTGTTAAGGCACGGATATCTATTCTATTGTTTAAGACACGGTTATCTATTCCACTGTTTTTGGCACGGTTATCCATTCCACTGTTTATGCACGTTTATTCATTATATTGTTTAAGACACTGTTATCCATTTCACTGTTTAGCCACGGTTATCCATCCTACTGTTTAGGCACGGTTATCAATCATACTGTTTTAGGCACGATTATCCATCCTACTGCTTTAGACACGGATATCCATAATAATGCTTAAAGCGTGGTTATCCATCCTACTGTTTAAGGCACGGTTAGTCATCCTACTGTTTTAGTCACGGTGATCCATCCTACAGTTTAAGGCATGGCTAGCCATCCTACTGTTTAAACGCATGGTTATAGGACAGCTATCCATCCTACTGTTTAATGCACATTCATCCATCATAACGTTTTAGACACGGTCATCCATCCTACTGTTTTAGGCACGATTATCCATCCTACTGTTTAAGGCACGATCATCCATCCTACAGTTGTAGGCACGGTCATGGATCCTACTGTTTTAGGCACGGTCATACATCCTACTGTTTAAGGCATTGTTTTCAATCCTACTGTTTAAGGCACGGTTATCCATCCTACTGTTTAAGGCATAATTATCCATTCTACTGTTTAAGGCATGGTTATCCGTCCTACTGCAAAAGGCATGATTATCCATGATACTGTTTAAGACACGGTTATCCATTCTACTGTTTTAGGCACGGTTTTTATCCTACTGTTTTAGGCATGGTTATCCATCCTACTGTTTTAGGTAGGTTATCCATCCTATTGTTTTCGGCATGGTTATCCATTCCAATGTTTATGCATTGATATTTATTATATTGTTTAAGACAAAGTCACCCATTCCACTGTTTAAGGCACGGTTATCCAGTCTAATATTGTTTAGGCACCAATATCGATTCTTCTGTTTAGGCACAGTTATCCCTCCTATCTATTGTTTTACGCACGGTTATCCATCCGACTGTTTTAGGCAGGGTTATTCATCCTACTGTTTCGGGCACGTTTATCTATCCTACCGTTTAAGGCACGGTTATCCATCCTACTGGTGTAAGCACTGTTATTCATCCTAAGGTGTACGACACAGTTATCCTCCTACTGTATTAGGCAGGGTTATTCATCCTTCTGATTTAGGCAGGGTTATTCATCCTTCTGTTTCAGGCATGGTTATCCATCATATTGTTTTATACAAGGTTATCCATCCTACTGCTTAAAGCACTGTTATCCGTCCTACTGATTTATGCAGGGTTATCCATCCTACTGTTTTAGGCAGGGTTATTCATCCTACTGATTTAGGCAGGGTAATTCATCCTACTGATTTAGGCATGGTTATTCATCCTTCTGTTTTAGGCAGGGTTATTCCTCCTTTTCTTTTAGGCATGGTTATCCATCCTACTGATAAGGGCATGGTTATCCATCCTACAGTTTCAGCGCGGTTATCGATCTTACGGTTTTAGGCATGGCTATTCATCGGTCTCTTTAAGGCACGGTTATCGAGCCTACTGTTTTAGGCACGGTTATCCATCCTACTGTTTAAGGCATAATTATCCATTATACTGTTTAAGGCATGGTTATCCGTCCTACTGCAAACGGCATGATTATCCATTAAACTGTTTAAGACACGGTTATCCATTCTACTGTTTTAGGCACGGTTTTTATCCTACTGTTTTAGGCATGGTTATCCATCCTACTGTTTTAGGTAGGTTATCCATCCTATTGTTTTTGGCATGGTTATCCATTCCAATGTTTATGCATTGATATTTATTATATTGTTTAAGACAAAGTCACCCATTCCACTGTTTAAGGCACGGTTATCCAGTCTAATATTGTTTAGGCACCAATATCGATTCTTCTGTTTAGGCACAGTTATCCCTCCTATCTATTGTTTTACGCACGGTTATCCATCCGACTGTTTTAGGCAGGGTTATTCATCCTACTGTTTCGGGCACGTTTATCTATCCTACCGTTTAAGGCACGGTTATCCATCCTACTGGTGTAAGCACTGTTATTCATCCTAAGGTGTACGACACAGTTATCCTCCTACTGTATTAGGCTGGGTTATTCATCCTTCTGATTTAGGCAGGGTTATTCATCCTTCTGTTTCAGGCATGGTTATCCATCATATTGTTTTATACAAGGTTATCCATCCTACTGCTTAAAGCACTGTTATCCGTCCTACTGATTTATGCAGGGTTATCCATCCTACTGTTTTAGGCAGGGTTATTCATCCTACTGATTTTGGCAGGGTAATTCATCCTACTGATTTAGGCATGGTTATTCATCCTTCTGTTTTAGGCAGGGTTATTCCTCCTTTTCTTTTAGGCATGGTTATCCATCCTACTGATAAGGGCATGGTTATCCATCCTACAGTTTCAGCGCGGATATCGATCTTACGGTTTTAGGCATGGCTATTCATCGGTCTCTTTAAGGCACGGTTATCGAGCCTACTGTTTTAGGCACGGTTATCCATCCTACTGTTTAAGGCATAATTATCCATTCTACTGTTTAAGGCATGGTTATGCGTCCTACTGCAAACGGCATGATTATCCATTAAACTGTTTAAGACACGGTTATCCATTCTACTGTTTTAGGCACGGTTTTTATCCTACTGTTTTAGGCATGGTTATCCATCCTACTGTTTTAGGTAGGTTATCCATCCTATTGTTTTTGGCATGGTTATCCATTCCAATGTTTATGCATTGATATTTATTATATTGTTTAAGACAAAGTCACCCATTCCACTGTTTAAGGCACGGTTATCCAGTCTAATATTGTTTAGGCACCAATATCGATTCTTCTGTTTAGGCACAGTTATCCCTCCTATCTATTGTTTTACGCACGGTTATCCATCCGACTGTTTTAGGCAGGGTTATTCATCCTACTGTTTAAGGCATTTTTATCTATCCTACCGTTTAAGGCACGGTTATCCATCCTACTGGTGTAAGCACTGTTATTCATCCTAAGGTTTACGACACAGTTATCCTCCTACTGTATTAGGCAGGGTTATTCATCCTACTGATTTAGGCAGGGTTATTCATCCTTCTGTTTCAGGCATGGTTATCCATCATACTGTTTTATACAAGGTTATCCATCCTACTGCTTAAAGCACTGTTATCCGTCCTACAAATTTATGCAGGGTTATCCATCCTACTGTTTTAGGCAGGGTTATTCATCCTACTGATTTAGGCAGGGTAATTCATCCTACCGATTTAGGCATGGTTATTCATCCTTCTGTTTTAGGCAGGGTTATTCCTCCTTTTGTTTTAGGCATGGTTATCCATCCTACTGATTAGGGCATGGTTATCCATCCTACAGTTTCAGCGCGGTTATCGATCTTACGGTTTTAGGCATGGCTATTCATCGGTCTCTTTAAGGCACGGTTATCGAGCCTATTGTTTTAGGCACGGTTATCCATCCTACTGTGTAAGGCATACTTATCCATTCTACTGTTTAAGGCATGGTTATCCGTCCTACTGCAAAAGGCATGATTATCCATTATACTGTTTAAGACACGGTTATCCATTCTACTGTTTTAGGCACGGTTTTTATCCTACTGTTTTAGGCATGGATATCCATCCTACTGTTTTAGGTACGGTTATCCATCCTATTGTTTTGGCATGGTTATCCATTCCGATGTTTATGCATTGATATTTATTATATTGTTTAAGACAAAGTCACCCATTCCACTGCTTAAGGCACGGTTATCCAGTCTAATATTGTTTAGGCACCAATATCGATTCTTCTGTTTAGGCACAGTTTTCCCTCCTATCTATTGTTTTACGCACGGTTATTCATCCGACTGTTTTAGGCAGGGTTATTCATCCTACTGTTTCAGGCACGTTTATCTATCCTACTGTTTAAGGCACGGTTATCCATCCTACTGGTGTAAGCACTGTTATTCATCCTAAGGTTTACGACACAGTTATCCACCTACTGTATTAGGCAGGGTTATTCATCCTACTGTATTAGGCAGGGTTATTCATCCTACTGATTTAGGCAGGGTTATTCATCCTTCTGTTTTAGGCATGGTTATCCATCATACTGTTTTATACAAGGTTATCCATCCTACTGCTTAAAGCACTGTTATCCGTCCTACTGATTTATGCAGGGTTATCCATCCTACTGTTTTAGGCAGGGTTATTTATCCTACTGATTTAGGCAGGGTAATTCATCCTACTGATTTAGGCATGGTTATTCATCCTTCTGTTTTCGGCAGGGTTATTCCTCCTTTTGTTTTAGGCATGGTTATCCATCCTACTGATTAAGGCATGGTTATCCATCCTACAGTTTCAGCGCGGTTATCGATCCTACTGATTTAGGCATGGCTATTCATCGGTCTCTTTTAGGCACGGTTATCGAGCCTAATGTTTTAGGCACGGTTATCCATCCTACTGTTTAAGGCATAATTATCCATTCTACTGTTTAAGGCATGGTTATCCGTTCTTCTGCAAAAGGCATGATTATCCTTTATACTGTTTAAGACACGGTTATCCATTCTACTGTTTTAGGCACGGTTTTTATCCTACTGTTTTAGGCATGGTTATCCATCCTACTGTTTTAGGTAGGTTATCCATCCTATTGTTTTTGGCATGGTTATCCATTCCAATGTTTATGCATTGATATTTATTATATTGTTTAAGACAAAGTCACCCATTCCACTGTTTAAGGCACGGTTATCCAGTCTAATATTGTTTAGGCACCAATATCGATTCTTCTGTTTAGGCACAGTTATCCCTCCTATCTATTGTTTTACGCACGGTTATCCATCCGACTGTTTTAGGCAGGGTTATTCATCCTACTGTTTAAGGCACGTTTATCTATCCTACCGTTTAAGGCACGGTTATCCATCCTACTGGTGTAAGCACTGTTATTCATCCTAAGGTTTACGACACAGTTATCCTCCTACTGTATTAGGCAGGGTTATTCATCCTACTGATTTAGGCAGGGTTATTCATCCTTCTGTTTCAGGCATGGTTATCCATCATACTGTTTTATACAAGGTTATCCATCCTACTGCTTAAAGCACTGTTATCCGTCCTACTGATTTATGCAGGGTTATCCATCCTACTGTTTTAGGCAGGGTTATTCATCCTACTGATTTAGGCAGGGTAATTCATCCTACCGATTTAGGCATGGTTATTCATCCTTCTGTTTTAGGCAGGGTTATTCCTCCTTTTGTTTTAGGCATGGTTATCCATCCTACTGATTAAGGCATGGTTATCCATCCTACAGTTTCAGCGCGGTTATCGATCTTACGGTTTTAGGCATGGCTATTCATCGGTCTCTTTAAGGCACGGTTATCGAGCCTATTGTTTTAGGCACGGTTATCCATCCTACTGTGTAAGGCATACTTATCCATTCTACTGTTTAAGGCATGGTTATCCGTCCTACTGCAAAAGGCATGATTATCCATTATACTGTTTAAGACACGGTTATCCATTCTACTGTTTTAGGCACGGTTTTTATCCTTCTGTTTTAGGCATGGATATCCATCCTACTGTTTTAGGTACGGTTATCCATCCTATTGTTTTTGGCATGGTTATCCATTCCAATGTTTATGCATTGATATTTATTATATTGTTTAAGACAAAGTCACCCATTCCACTGCTTAAGGCACGGTTATCCAGTCTAATATTGTTTAGGCACCAATATCGATTCTTCTGTTTAGGCACAGTTTTCCCTCCTATCTATTGTTTTACGCACGGTTATTCATCCGACTGTTTTAGGCAGGGTTATTCATCCTACTGTTTCAGGCACGTTTATCTATCCTACTGTTTAAGGCACGGTTATCCATCCTACTGGTGTAAGCACTGTTATTCATCCTAAGGTTTACGACACAGTTATCCACCTACTGTATTAGGCAGGGTTATTCATCCTACTGTATTAGGCAGGGTTATTCATCCTACTGATTTAGGCAGGGTTATTCATCCTTCTGTTTTAGGCATGGTTATCCATCATACTGTTTTATACAAGGTTATCCATCCTACTGCTTAAAGCACTGTTATCCGTCCTACTGATTTATGCAGGGTTATCCATCCTACTGTTTTAGGCAGGGTTATTTATCCTACTGATTTAGGCAGGGTAATTCATCCTACTGATTTAGGCATGGTTATTCATCCTTCTGTTTTCGGCAGGGTTATTCCTCCTTTTGTTTTAGGCATGGTTATCCATCCTACTGATTAAGGCATGGTTATCCATCCTACAGTTTCAGCGCGGTTATCGATCCTACTGATTTAGGCATGGCTATTCATCGGTCTCTTTTAGGCACGGTTATCGAGCCTACTGTTTTAGGCACGGTTATCCATCCTACTGTTTAAGGCATAATTATCCATTCTACTGTTTAAGGCATGGTTATCCGTTCTTCTGCAAAAGGCATGATTATCCTTTATACTGTTTAAGACACGGTTATCCATTCTACTGTTTTAGGCACGGTTTTTATCCTACTGTTTTAGGCATGGTTATCCATCCTACTGTTTTAGGTAGGTTATCCATCCTATTGTTTTTGGCATGGTTATCCATTCCAATGTTTATGCATTGATATTTATTATATTGTTTAAGACAAAGTCACCCATTCCACTGTTTAAGGCACGGTTATCCAGTCTAATATTGTTTAGGCACCAATATCGATTCTTCTGTTTAGGCACAGTTATCCCTCCTATCTATTGTTTTACGCACGGTTATCCATCCGACTGTTTTAGGCAGGGTTATTCATCCTACTGTTTCGGGCACGTTTATCTATCCTACCGTTTAAGGCACGGTTATCCATCCTACTGGTGTAAGCACTGTTATTCATCCTAAGGTTTACGACACAGTTATCCTCCTACTGTATTAGGCAGGGTTATTCATTCTACTGATTTAGGCAGGGTTATTCATCCTTCTGTTTCAGGCATGGTTATCCATCATACTGTTTTATACAAGGTTATCCATCCTACTGCTTAAAGCACTGTTATCCGTCCTACTGATTTATGCAGGGTTATCCATCCTACTGTTTTAGGCAGGGTTATTCATCCTACTGATTTAGGTAAGGTAATTCATCCTACTGATTAAGGCATGGTTATTCATCCTTCTGTTTTAGGCAGGGTTATTCCTCCTTTTGTTTTAGGCATGGTTATCCATCCTACTGATTAAGGCATGGTTATCCATCCTACAGTTTCAGCGCGGTTATCGATCTTACGGTTTTAGGCATGGCTATTCATCGGTCTCTTTAAGGCACGGTTATAGAGCCTACTGTTTTAGGCACGGTTATCCATCCTACTGTTTAAGGCATAATTATCCATTCTACTGTTTAAGGCATGGTTATCCGTCCTACTGCAAAAGGCATGATTATCCATTATACTGTTTAAGACACAGTTATCCATTCTACTGTTTTAGGCACGGTTTTTATCCTACTGTTTTAGGCATGGTTATCCATCCTACTGTTTTAGGTACGGTTATCCATCCTATTGTTTTTGGCATGGTTATCCATTCCAATGTTCATGCATTGATATGTATTATATTGTTTAAGACAAAGTCACCCATTCCACTGCTTAAGGCACGGTTATCCAGTCTAATATTGTTTAGGCACCAATATCGATTCTTCTGTTTAGGCACAGTTATCCCTCCTATCTATTGTTTTACGCACGGTTATCCATCCGACTGTTTTAGGCAGGGTTATTCATCCTACTGTTTCAGGCACGTTTATCTATCCTACTGTTTAAGGCACGGTTATCCATCCTACTGGTGTAAGCACTGTTATTCATCCTAAGGTTTACGACACAGTTATCCTCCTACTGTATTAGGCAGGGTTATTCATCCTACTGATTTAGGCAGGGTTATTCATCCTTCTGTTTCAGGCATGGTTATCCATCATACTGTTTTATACAAGGTTATCCATCCTACTGCTTAAAGCACTGTTATCCGTCCTACTGATTTATGCAGGGTTATCCATCCTACTGTTTTAGGCAGGGTTATTCATCCTACTGATTTAGGCAGGGTAATTCATCCTACTGATTTAGGCATGGTTATTCTTCCTTCTGTTTTAGGCAGGGTTATTCCTCCTTTTGTTTTAGGCATGGTTATCCATCCTACTGATTAAGGCATGGTTATCCATCCTACAGTTTCAGCGCGGTTATCGATCCTACGGTTTTAGGCATGGCTATTCATCGGTCTCTTTAAGGCACGGTTATCGAGCCTACTATTTTAGGCACGGTTATCAGTTCTTCTGTTTTCGGCAAGGTCATCCATCCTTCTATTTTAGGCAAGGTTATCAGTTCTACTGTTTTAGGCATGGTTCAGTTCTACTGTTTTAGGCATGGTTATTAGTTCTGCTGTTTTAGGCACGGTCATCCATTCTACTGTTTTAGTCCCGTTATTAGTTCTACTGTTTTAGGCACGGTCATCCATCCTACTCATTTAGGCACGGTTATCAGTTCTACTGTTTTAGGCAAGGTCATCCATCCTACTGTTTTAGGCACTGTTATTAGTTCTACTGTTTTAGGCACGGTCATCCATCCTACTGTTTTAGGCACGTTTATCAGTTCTACTGTTTTAGGCAAGGTCATCCATCCTACTGTTTTAGGCAAGGTCATCCATCCTACTGTTTTAGGCAAGGTTATTTGTTCTTCTGTTTTATGGACGGTCATCAATCCAACTGTTTTAGTTGCGGTTATCAGTTCTACTGTTTTAGGCACGGTCATCCATCCTACTGTTTTAGGCACGGTTATTAGTTCTACTGTTTTAGGCACGGTTATCCATCCTACTGTTTTAGGCGCGGTTATCAGTTCTACTGTTTTAGGCACGGTTATCCATCCTACTGTTTTAGGCACGGTTATTAGTTCTACTGTTTTAGGTACGGTTATCCATCCTACTGTTTTAGGCACGGTTATCCATCCTACTGTTTTAGGCACGGTTATTAGTTCTACTGTTTTAGGCACGGTTATCCATACTACTGTTTTAGGCACGGTTATCCACGGTTATCCATCCTACTGTTTTAGGCACGGTTATTCATCCTACTGTTTAAGGTACGGTTATCCATCCTACTGTTTTTGGCACCGTTATCCATCCTACTGTTTTAGGCACGGTCATCCATCCTACTGTTTACGGCATGGTTATCCATTCTACTGTTTAAGGCATGGTTATCCATTCTACTGTGTAAGGCACTGTCATCCATCCTACTGTTTTAGGCATGGTTATCCATTATACTGCTTTAGACATGGTTATCCATTCTACTGTTTAAGGCACTGTTATTCATCCTACTGTTTTAGGCATGGTTATCAATCCTATTGTTTTAGACACGGTTATAAATCCTACTGTTTTAGGCACTGTTATTCATCCGACTGTTTTAGGCACAATTATCCATCCTACTGTTTAGACATGGTTGTTTTCAATTCTTCGACATGGTTATCAGCTCTACCGTTTTGTGCACGGTTATCCATTTTACAGTTTTAGGAACGGTTATTCATTCCATTCTTCTTGCACAAGGCGATGGTGTGAATGGAACACTTGCATAAAAAGAAGACGGGATCGGACTGGTTGATGCTGTGAACTATGCTTGATTAGTCACAATCAGAACAACCAGTTAGAAAACATGGACCGAAACTAATATAATATAGGAATTATTACATTTTAGATGTGTTTGTCATTTAATGTAAAATAAATAAATTGAAATGTGAATAAACATTATGTATATGACTACTTGATTTGTCAATTAAACTGCCCGAGTTGGATACAATGGTAGGATGCCGAGTATCATATTATCCAACGAGTCTATTAAAGTCAATATTGCACAGTCAAGATTGTAAGATGCTATTTATAACATAATAATCCTACGACGTGATAGTTTCACTTTACTATTGTTAATTTAAGACGTCAATTTGTGAGAGTGGATTGAACTGGATTGGGTTTTAAGGCGAACCAACACATGAAAGGTTATAGGGCGCCTAACAGGAATGAACATTTCAGGCTCATCTACCATTTACATCAAGATGAAATATGTAGAATGGATCTAGAACCTTTTTACCCGCAGAACTGCTGATATGCTGCACATTCTATAGCAGATACTCCATTTACGATGGAGCCACGTTTCCAAGTTTGCACACGCGATGTCTTGATAAAGACCTTGAATGAATTTGAAACGTGAAAGCGCAGATATAATAGCTCTTACTGCCAGGATGTAATTTTTGAGTCAAATTCCCCTATAATTTCCCGGCAGCTTTCTCGACATTTACGTCATTTGAAGAAGGGAGTCCAGAATCTTCATATTAAATTTGTTCTAGTTCCTGCAGACAAATCCTCCAACAATATCATTGATATCTGACTACTGCACTATATCAATACGTTGGATGCAGAGCTAGTGAGCACTTCTGCTGATCTAACCAATACCATTGTTGGAGAAGAATGTTTTCACTGCATGTGTCCTTTATGGAGACTATGATGGTTTCTGTAATTAATAAGCAGATTAAGCTCTCCACTATGTACTGGATTCCAAAACGTCACAAACATCCACACAAAAATGATATATAGAGTCCTATAGAAACCACAGCGTCCGAACGCAATGGCATCGTAGGTCCGCACTGTACTGCAAACAAAGACTTGAAAATACAATGAAAGAGACTAAGCACGTTTTATGGCAAATTCGTGCACCACTACTAATTTGTCAAAACGGTTGCCCTCCTACCTTTCCGCGACATGTTGTAAAATATTACGAAAAGGTGTTTGAAAATTCAGTAATCAATCTGTTTGGACGATCAAAAACTCCGGAGAAGTTCTTGATAAATTACGGTGTAAGCATTTCCATGCCTCTACTATAAGCGCCTACGATCTTTCGACACTATACATTACTCTGCTACATAACCTGATCAAAGATAAATTGATTCGGCTTGTAAAGAAAACATTTGCTAGGGAAAGGACTTGCTTGCTTGTAATAATGTCAGGGCTTTTTTGCAAACACCCCTAATAATGAATATAGCATGCGGGATTGCGCTGATGTTTGTACAGCGTTATCTTTTCTTTTATACCACATTTTTATTACATACGGTAAAACCGTAATAATATATCTCGTATCTGGATGATATACTCAATATTTTTACAAATTCTTCACTGCAAAAAGATAGAAAGAAATGTATAGTCCAATTCTATATTCTATAACTTTATTTCTACATGCTACCAACTATAATGGTGAATTAATATTTACAACAGTTTACTAATAATGATAGTCTCTCTCTCACATAACTACTGATCTCTTGTTAGTCCAGGTAAAAAGCCAGAGAAAAAGCCACGAACAATGAAAACCCTCCCTTTTTATAAGGTCCCTTCCAAATAAGGGGTTAGCATGGTCGTAAATATTAGCATGCTAACTCATCAATCTTATAGCATCTACAAATAAGGAATGCTAACACATAAATCATGTAGCATTAGCAATTGCCTGGTTCATAGAGCATCTCCCAAATAAGGGATGCTAACCCATAAATTATGATCATCAGCATTAGCCTGAGTTAGCCCTGTAGAGAGATACACATCTAGATTTATGGTGCTAACCGAAGACAGACATAATGTCCTCAGTAACCAGGCTTGAATACTGGTACCTGTACAAAATTACAACAATATTGATAATCCGTTCTGTGCTCATATCGTCCCTAATATTTATCCACCAGAGCTCAGGTTGAATAAACCAACAGTTGGGATAACATAGCAGCATCACTCGATCTTCATCTCTCAAATGATTACATACATACTAAAATCTATGATAACATGGACAAGAGAGATGACTTTAACTTTGACATCGTTAACTATCCACATTTAGATGGGGACGTACCTTGTGCTACATCATACGTGGTTATATCTCCCAGCTAATTCGTTTTGCAAGGGCTTGTAGCGATGTTAAGGATTTCAATTATCGTAATCAAGTTATTACAAGTAAACTTCTTCAACAAGGTTTTCGATATCTAAACTTCGAATATCGTTCTCAAAGTTCTATCGCCGCAAAAAAAACTGCTGGAGAAGTACAACATGAACCTAAAACTGTTCTGCGACTAGGAATATCACAACCGTTATTCTATGGAGATGTGATCTATAAACTTCCGAAATTAAAGGGGTCTTTTGGATTTCCTGACCTCTTTACCATATTAATCAGGAAATGCAACAGAAAAGGATATGCCCCTTTAGTATTGCAGCACACTTCATGCTTGATGATTGGCCCCTTCACAGTCGTTCACTACGCTTCATTTTCTCTTGTTCGATGACCGGACAATCTCATGGGACTCCATGATTGCACCTTCATAAATCCTAAAAGGGGAGGTTGGTTTATGAACTTTTAGCCATCCGGTTTCCGGCCGCACACTAGATTGGTTTTCTCTTTAGCTGCAACTGCTATGGTTGTTTAATACACTTCTGGATACATGTTGAGAAATTTCTATTTTTTTTTTAATATATATTTACAATAACATATACGTGTATCGTTCACTAATTTCTCTGGATATGGGATATACTGTTATTTACATTGTCTTGGCAATTTCAGCGCTGAAAACATCATAATAGCGAGATTGTGTACACTTAAAATCGATTTAAGCTAACCAGTGAGCCATATTGTCAAATGACCATTCCAAGTAGGTAACCTTGTCTTTACCACTGTTTGTGTTATATACAGTCCTTTTCATTGTATAGTTAATTTGTTATTTGTTTATGGTATAGTGCGGATCTACGTTGCCATGGCGTTAGGATGCTGTGACTTCTAAAGGACCATTTTTCTCATTTTCATGACGTCAGCTACGTTACGCGGATGCTACGCGCTCGCCTACAAATAATGCGACACCATGAACTAAATTTAACGTAATGCATTTCATAAATTAAGATTTCAAATAAGGATACATATTTAAGATGTCTGAACGTATCGTATGACCATGCAAACAATTGGAATTAATGTTATTACTGTACACAACCACAGTGAGTTTGTACTCATTTGCATCTGTAACACTCTAGTGTATTACGAGATAATACACTAGCGTATTACGAAAAATAAGTCATGGTTTTATTTTGTTCGTGAAGCCCTGTTATGTGACAAACTTCCTAAAACCAATATGCAGCGTACTTATTGCATTAAATACAAGACTATTTATTTAAAAATCGTATTTGAGGAAAAGATAAACAACTACTTAAGACGAATGATTTAAACTTATTGTATTGCCAATATATAATTGCAAACGGATTGGGCTACAAGTTCTAACAACATTAGTTAATGCACTTCTCGACAAAATAGTATAACCACAAAGTTAGTCAATTACATAGCTACATATAGATAACTTGCACCTAATATCATGATTAGAGAAAAGGTAGTGAGAAAGAAAAAATCTAGGAACTACTGAAAAGAAAAAAGAAGACAAAGAAGAAGTATAGAGATTGTGTCAAGTTCGAAAGAAGAGTGTCAATCAGCATGAGTTGCAAAAGTAAATCTAAATCTAGGAAAACCTCTGTGTTTCTCTTATGTACATTTGTAGTGCTTCGAAAAGAATTTGATTATCCCGACAAGCGTTCGCCGCCAAAACGTATCGTATTTAAAGTTAATGGGTGAAATGTACGAGTTGATTGAAACAAACGAAGCCGTTGTGTACGAAATAAGTTACAGTTGACAAAAAAAAGTGTTCAGCGTCTATAACTGCAGAATCACAATCGCAATTCAAGAATTCTCGTAAATGGTTTAAATAAAGATCATTATTAAGGTTACTGCAATAATTTTGTATTCCGGCATGTAAAACAGCAAATAATCGTTGGCCAGTTAAGTAGTGTGTTGGAACTTTTGAGCTGGGAAAAACCGAACTTAAACGTTTCCTCTTGAACATCGAGATAGATTCTGAATTGCGTACATATACTGGTAAGTTGTTCCAGAGATTAGGAGATGAAGGTACAAACGAGTTATTGAATATTTCAGTTCTACGATCAGTAGTGGCATAATTATCACTATATCGAAGGTTGTAGGAGCTCACTTGTCCTACCACTTGTGGAACCCCGGCAGTTACAGTTTTTAACGTTGATGATGAAGTTCCTAAACACACTGTTTGCGATCGGCTTGAAAGATAATCTGATATCCATGATAAAAGCTTACCATCGTGTTGCTGTAATTTAAACCAATACCTTTATGCTAAACACGGTCAAATGCTCTAGATATATCATTAAAGATAATGCAAGTAAATTGTTTAGCATCGAATGCCTGACATATATGATGATACGTATCGACAAGTTGGTAGGTTGTAGAATGACTCGGCGAAATACCTGATTGATTCTTGAATATAAGATCAAGCATGTGTAGAAAAATTATACACATGTTTAAAAACTATTCTTTCCGTGACTTTATCTACACAGTTCAACAACGAACTTGGTCTATAATTTATAGGAATACTAGGATCCCCATTTTTAAAAATACCATTACCATGTCACATTTCCATAAGTCAGGGAAAACACATTCATTTAATGATCTGTTAAAAAGTATATGTAACAGTTCTGAAATTGTATATACAGTTTTCTTCAACATTTTATGACTAACTTCATCCTCCCCACATGCTTTGGGTATCTCCAATATGTTAATAACATCTACTATCTCGCTTTCTTCAATGAAAATATTTTCTAGTCTTTCACCAGTTTTCGGTATAAAATTAGGTAGTTCGAATCATCAACTAAAGCTATCGAAACAAAAAAATCATTTAAGCTATTTGCTTTATCTTGGTCAGTTATTGAGAATGACGTATCGCCATTTGGTAATGTCGTTTTTAAAGGAGGAATGGTTTCAGCGTTTATATTCGACTTAATAAAGTATTTCAAAAGTTTTCAATATTGTCGTCTGTCAGTGATTCTTGATTCAGTAGTTGTGTCTTCAATACTGCTGAAAACGCGTTCTTTCGCATGTGTTTTAAGATTGTTGACATTATTACGTGGACGTTTATAGGCGGTCAGGTCAATGGAAGACTGAGTGCGAGTAGCATTTTTTTTCTGGCGGTCACGCTGTCTCGAGACACGTCTGATTTCAGAATCATACCAAGGTTTATCATTTGGTCGAATTGTAACATTTTAAAAGGGTTACATAATTTAACCAGTTCTAAAAACATTTTTGTAAATTGTTCACATGCTACGGTAGGTGAACCTTTGTACAAAATGGACCAATCAGCCTGCTGAACATGCTGAATGAGATCCTTAAGTTTTACGTAATCGGCTTTTTTATATTTCCATACACGTCGAGTATAAGTCGGTCGGATATTATAACTGTATTGGATACTTAAGTGTGTACCACAATGATCACTTATATCGCGTGGTATATTTAAAATACCTGAATCGAAGGGTTTCAACGAATCTGATATGACAATGGGATCTAACTCTGTAGAAGAATGATCTGCTACCCGAGTAGGTTCTGTTATTATAATTTTCATGTTATTTATCTGCATTACATCCTTTAAATAATGGTTTTCTGTATTAAGTTGATTTTGGTTCATATCGCCACTATTAATTAGCTATTAATATCTGCCGTGGTTTGCAGGAAACTGTACGCATCATATTATGGTAAAAACAAGGCCAATATGGAGAGAAACGCGGCCAATATGAGAAAACTCGGCCAATGTTAAATTCAAGCAATCTGATTGGATAAGCCAAACACGGACTATATGACCAAGGCTTTGTTTTCTTTAAGGACGCCGTTTTGCAGGAAAAAAACACAACGTCGCAGCTATATTCGCCTATGTAATGTAGACTATCAAAATAATTAAGATAATTCGGTTACATCGACTTCGCTGAAATATAGCCATTATCACGTTCGTGTGTGATTTTCCTACGCGCCATCGAGCGGTAACAGAGGAAAATTTATTTGAATCAGATACTTGTTATCAAATGTTATATTGAACATTATATCTCTTGTTTTTTCTTACCTATATATAGTAATACAGAAAGATATTAAGTAGTTAATTAATAAAAATGTCATTAATTAAGTGTGAATTTGGGTGACGATAAATGGTGGTTATTAAAAATCGTTTATTTTTTATCTTTTACTTCTATCCAGAGTGAAGTGGGCAGTGCATATTCAAGTTCTAGTACGCGTCATGATATCACTATGTAGAGGTATAAACTAGCAAACCTCCAGAATGTGCAGACGTATCTTTAAGAAACATATTACTATAACCCCCGATAATTAAAGTCTCATTGGAGACGTTGTCGCACAGGTGCGTTTCTGTAAGTAAATTGTCCTTAATGTATTCAAGTTTATGTCTTATGTTTCTCGTATTTAAATGGAATATAGGTAGACTGTGCATTTCGTTTTCAGGGCCTGGGTTCATTTCTATATCCTGAGCTTAAGACGAATACATCTGATGTTTGTTTTTAATGCCGTTTAGGGTTAGTGTTTCATTTATTATGGTTATGTAGAAATGCACAAACAGTCTCGTCTAGTTGATGTAAGTGTTTGAAAAAAATGATGCTAGGGGTTTATTATCGCTTTTAAAATAGTTTAGTCATATCAAGACGGTGTCTACTTGTATTTATGCTTAGCCTTATAGTGCTGCCACACTGGAATAACACACCAAAGACAAATGCCATGATACCGACCCCAGTCACATTATATTAACCAAAAACACCGTTTGCTTCTGGTCTTCCGACCGACCCTATGTTTAAGGCCCAGACCCTAAACTTTTTAAGGCACAAACAACAACAAATGTTTTTTTCCTACCTAATTGTTTGAGGAAAAAGACCAGAAACAGACCTATTTCTTGTTTGACCTGAGCGTCAAGCAAGGGAGCTATTAGTATCATTTCTATAGCGTGTTTGGTATGCTTTAACACTACGTCACGCCAAGGTATCACAAAGAAAATAGCACATATCTTTATTTAAGCATTAAAAGGAAAGACATTGCATTACAATCACTCAACATCTTATTAATATGTTAGAATTAAATAAAAGACAAAAGTATTGAAGATATTTCTTGAAATATTACTAAAAATCATTTTTTGCTCAATTGATTTTTTGTTGTGTTCATTCTTGTATAAGTGACGGAAGACCACCAATAAATAACTGTATTCATAGCGCAGGAAAAATGATGATAAGTTTAATTATTAACATGGTATAACCACACTTACAGAAATTAATTTGAAAACGTCTTTTATAGCGGACTGTATTTTTTCTCTCTCTATCTTTTAACATCCTATTCAAGAGCAATTTAAATGATATGTTTCTTAATACATAAATTGCCACATTCTAGAAGGCAACTAACTCTTTTCAAGACTTTGTCTTCTTTATAATCTGTATTATCTCTCTTCTTAAAATTAGATTTTCCATCCGACAGAAAACATAAACTAGAAACATCTTAATCATCATAATACGTAGCAGTCATTTGAATAAACTCCTAATAATTTATGAGTTGTATATATGTATGTCTAACCAAATATCTCCAAAATGTACACACATCTCATTAGGTGAATAATATCACCAGTATCACGAGTCTTAAGTTCTACAGTTGATGAATGTGCATGTGTACTTTCATTCTTACAATTTTAAACTTGAAATGAAATAGTATATACGGGATCTTACATGAGTACCTGTTTAATATTGAATTTATTTAACGAGTTGGATAACATTTTATGATGCAAGGTTTTTATCAATTTCATCCAACGAGTTTAATAAATTAAGTATTAAAGAGGTACGAATGTGTGATTCTATTTATCACATAACTCCAAAAGACCCTCACAAAGAACATTTATAATTGTAACTGCCTATATAACATTGTCGTATGCATTCGTGAAAACTCGGACAATCTCGTCATTCTTCGACATCATGCCTCGTTTGTATATCGACGCTTCGGTAGGTTCACAATGTTGACGTTTTGTTAGCTGGAATGCAGCAGCACAGAAAATAGATTGTCGTTCGTTTATCGTTTAAAAACGGGAAACGACCGAAAACGGGTTTGCAAACGCTTAAAGTGCGCATGCTCACAGTTTTTCCGTTTCCAAACGCTCTGAAACGGGCGTTTCCAAACGCGCGTCGTGCGCATGCGCATAGTTTCCAAACGCGCGTAGAGCGCATGCGCAGAGTTTGCAAACGAATTTTTGAGTGTTTACCTTTTTTTGCGTTTGAACAATTAAAAAAAGGACAGTATAATTAGATAATTCTCTTCTACGATCGTCCGTTTAAGAGTGATTGATTGATGCAGCAAATGAACAAACATTTATAATAATTAGAAACAAAAGTTGTTGCTTAATAAGTATGTTAATTCCCTACGTGCAAACCCATGCATTCGCCCATCATTTATATTCATGCCACCATCGAGTTAATATATGCTTAACTAAATCTGGGTCAAAAATGACATATAGAGCCCAGACTAGATGCATCGTTTAATTAGCCAGGTTTTGGATTTTATTGCCAAAAACACCCGACGTCGACAATCATTAATTGTTTAACCCATAGCTCGCGTAGTGTGTACAAGTGCACTGCGATTGAATTAGAGACATCAGTAATTAGATATTTTCACACAATACATACTGGAAGTATGAAAAATAAATATTTCAAATTAATCAGTGCTGTAAAATTTAGTTTGTAGATAAATGGAATATACTCAGTTAACCTAATACATGAGAGAGAGCCATACTGGAAATAAGGCAAAACCCGAAAAATGGTCAAAATAATGAGTGAATGAATGAATGAATGAATGCTGTTTTACGGCACGTCGACACATAAATAGTTCACATTGTGCGCAAAAACTAATGAAAGATGAATGAAAGAAACAGTTATCAAACATAATGTAAATGTATAAAGATAAAACCATTTACAACAAGGGATAACACGGTAAAAGTAGTAACTATCCATAATTATGCAGGACAACAAATGCCCACTTGAGATGCGATATTTAAATAGACAAATTGTTAAAAGAGTAGATTATACGAATACAATTTAATTAATGTTGATATTTAAATTTATATTAATTACAAACAATAGTTGAGGCATAATTATGCTAATTCCTATTCCTATGTGCAAACCCCATGCATTCACCCACCATTTATATTCATGCCACTATCGAGTTAACATGTGCTTAACTAAATTCATCGTTTAATTAGCCTGGATTTTCGATATGCAACAACTGTGTTACAACTATGTTACTGCCATAAGCACCCGACATCGACAATCACTAATTGTTTAATCCACAGCTCGCGTAGTGTGTACACGCGCACTGCGATTTAATTAGAGACATCAGTAATTATATATTTTCACAATATACATACCGGAAGAATGAAAAATAAATATTCTATATTAAACAGTGTTGTAAAAGAATCGCTTGCATTTTCATCCTCATGTAATAGTTATTTGCTATATATATATTACTCAACTGCTGATATAAAATGATCGATTTGCAAAATCACGTGACTTATACTTATGTATGAAATATTGTATTAATATATGCATAAATGACGATGTACGTATGTACAAGTTAAATAAAATAAATGTTCTGTTCTGTAAAAATAGTTTGTAAATTCAGGGAATATACTCAGTTTACATAATAAATTGAAAACAGCATTAGCCATAATGGAAATAAGGGAAAACCCGGAAAAAGGAAAAACAGAACCTACGAGAAATACGAGATTTGAATAGACAAAATATTAAAAGATTGTATTATACGAATATAATTTAATTAATATTAATATTTAAATTGGTAAACATGGTAAATTTCCATTGTTAATAATAAAAAATAGGAGTCAAGTGTGACACAGAGGAAGATGGGAATAGCTGAGTTGAAAAGCATTGCAGAATGTATAGATTTCTATATAATTTGAGAGATATAGTACTGAATATGTTCATTTACAAAGTGGCCTCGGTGGCTCAGTGGATAATGCATTGTGGTTTGGAGCTAACACCTCTGCCCCGCGTTTATCCGATACATATCATATTCATTCTTCATAATTTGTATTTTTTATTAGCTCCCTCTATCATTGTCCCAATATAACCACATCTGTTGTTTTAGCCTCATTATATGAAGAAGAAGAAATTTGTTTACAGAAGTGTCTGAGTCATGCGCTAGAATCCAGTAACGTGTTTTTGATCCGTGTGAAATTAAAAAATAAGATATATATTGCATATATAGGGATTGCACTAATGATTCTAAAGGGACGCGGAGCAATCTTGAATAATTTTATTAAAATAAGCACCTCCGGTGTATCATTCAATTATGATGTTCGTTTTAAAGGGACCCACGGCAACATTGAAGAGTTTGAAATGGGTGTCTTGATTTATATAACCAGAATCATGTTTACTTTTAACCTGGTTACATTTAAATAGGTACTATTTTAAGTATTCTCTTTTTCGTCTTACTTTACTATACGTTTTAATATATTATTGGTGCAATACAATACAATTTGCTTATTACTATTCTTATAACTAATATAAATGATTGAACAAATGTAAGTTATCCACCGGACGCCGTGAGTTTAAAAAATAAACAAGATTGCGATGTGTCCCTCTAACGTTGCTTGAATATATTTTCAAATTAAAGGTTATATCATCTCAGAGTTCTCAATATATGTTCGTTAAACTACCACGGGATAAATACTATATTGGTGCGATAATGTCAAATGTAGTAATATACAAAAACAAAATATGCAATAAACGAAGAAACACTAACGGGATGCCGCGAGTTTTAAAGAAATTCAGATTGTCTTTATTCCTTTAATATGAATCAAGCTGATTCAAATATTCATTACATTAAATTGCGCGTAATGAAACATTTTTTTATAACAACGGTGTACATAGCTATTATGTCCTATATTGTGAAACATATGTTCCTGGTTTAATTTGAATACAATTATGCACTGTTACGATTGCAAAAAAAAGTACACAGATTGGAAATAAAGCGTGAATAGCGGGTTAAATGCATGAATGCGCCGATATATACATCATAGTACATAGTATGTACTTAGAATTCTTTACTTTAAAACACACACGAACGACAAGAAACAGTCAAAAACGGCACGAATTTAATTAAATTGACTGGACGCCGCGAATTTAAATAAAAAAGATCAAGACTGCCGTGTTTTAAACCTAAACTATAATGTTTCGAAATCTGCAGATATTGCCGTTATTGAGAGATATAAACAAAGTCATACAGTTACTTATAATAAGAAAAACGTATTAACTTAACTTGGAAGAACTCGATTTCCTGTGAAGTTATATTATTTAACTTTTACCGATTCCAATAAGAAAACAACGTTATCATACTTCATTGCAATGTGGTAAAATAGTTATATCTGGTTTACTTTTTTTTATTTCTAATTATTTCACAGACCTAATAGCTAATTATTAATATGTGCACACAATATATGCAGAAAGTACAAGAACGGAAGTAAACTAAATTAATAATGTGTTTTACTCCTTATAGTTTTAAACTATTCAATAAATTAGTTTCTGAGAGTATCAAATACCAGATAGTTTTCGTCTGCTTGTATAGTTATTTTGACCAGTGCACGTTGTATTAACAATACAAATAACATATACTGAAAATAAATTTCAGCCTGTTATAAAGTGCCTCTTTAATTATAAATTAAATCATTATTCGTCGCAAATCATAGGTGAAAATGTTATGTCTCCTGATAAAATTATATAAAACAATAAAGTATGCATAATTAAAATTTAGGATTGTACCATGCATTATTTTGTTCGTTAAATGTGACTGGCTGATTGAAATGAAAGGGAGTAACTGACTCTATGTCACAACATGTGATTGGCCAACATATAAGACGCTGAGAACTCCAACTGTGACTGTAATGATCAGTAATGGACGCTCCACGGACACTCGTAAATAACAGTTCAGGATACCAGTCCTCTGTTCTGTTCCTATATACATTGATACATTGATAGCATTGATTTGATAAATAAATATGACTGCACGACGAAGCTCGGTGACAGCGGGCACATTAGATAAAGCTTGCACTGTACAAAACGTAATTAAATAATTCATGTTAAAGATACACATTGTCCTAAATCAACAAATCCGCTGTTGATATGTTTTTAATTATTAAATATCATTATGAATACGATGTTTACTATGTTATTGCTGCATGCTTAGTGAAAATATGTTTTTAAACATAAAAATCGAAAAGGCGAACAGTCATTGCTAAAAAATCGAAAAAAATCCAAGGGGGAAAATCTTTCTCGTATAACTGAAGTGACGTTATTCGGAACAAAAAAAAACATCAGTAAATAGGGAAAGCACGCAAAAACAGTACAGCGTGTATGAAAATGTCGGAATTTTTCCGAAAATCTGACAGTAAGTCACCGGCAACATCGCATATCTTGGTACATATACACTACTCAACTTTTATAATCGGTAACCCGAAATAACAGAAATATTAAAAGCTGGAAATGACCGAAACACATACCAATCTTTTATTAAGTTTATTAACAAAGTAATCTGAAATCATTGTTTTCCAGATTACATTGTTGATACCGAGCAGACGATGATCGGCTAATGGTAACACATGTGCAAATGTTGAAATCGTACCTGGCTGGGCAAAAAAACGGTGTCGCACCGGAAGCGCCGCCATTGATGAAATTGTGTTCGGCAATTTCGGATTTTTTCCTCAAATCATCAGGGGATCAGTCTGTTTCACTTGGACGATTGTCTCTTTTTGTAGTTTGGAGTATTCGTACTAGTTCGGCTAATGTTACGAATGAAGCGATATTCATTAAAAGAATGCTTATCATTAGAAGTTGTTTTATTATTTGTTATTGGTTGTCAAAATTAAACTAATTCAAAAATTCAAAAATTCAAAAATTTCAAAATTCAAATTTCAAAATTTCAAAATTCAAATTTCAAAATTTCAAAAATTCAAAATTTCAAAAAAATTAAATTTCAAAAAATTTCAAAATTCAAAAATTTTAAAAATTGAAAAATTGAAAAATTTCAAATTTTCAAAATTTTACAATTTAAAAAAATTTAAAATATTTAAATTTCCAAAATTTAAAAATTCAAAATTTCAAAATTCAAAAAATTTCAAAAATTTCAAAATTCAAATTTCAAAATTCAAAATTTTCAAAATTTCAAAATTTCAAATTTCAAAATTCAAAATTCAAAATTTCAAAATTTCAAAATTCCATGAATAATTTGATTTAATTATAAAATAATTGTTGCCTTTTAGGTTCGGTCGATATGTGTTGTATTTATCGACCTGAGAAAAGTGATATCGACCGAGGCGATATCAGGTCGATAAATAGAGTTTATAATAACCAGTGTTTTTGAGATACGGGAAATATCTCCCGAGGTAGAAAAATTGCCCCGATATAAGAACGAGTGCGGAGCACGAGTTCTTATATAGGGGCTATTTCTCTACCGAGGGAGATATTTTCAGTATCTCAAAAACACTGGTTATTAAACTATACTCGGTAAAAAAAGTTTTTGGACCAGGGTATATAAAGTCATATAAAAATAAAACTAGTGGACACAATTTAAGTATCTTTTTTTAGTAACCAAGGTCTACTCTACCCGGTTAATTTGGTACCAGAAACATTAAAGATTAATTAAACGGTAATGAAAACACTTGTTCTCTCGATAATTATCCAATGTTTAACTGTTCTGCCTGATCCTCCAGATCATATATATAATGAAATTCAAAATATGATGTTCAAATTTTTGTGGTGTGGAAAACCTGATAAAATTAAGAGAAACGTTGTTGTTAGCTCACATGAAGAAGGAGGACTAGCATTTCCACACATTAAATTGTTCAGTCAGTCTCTAAAATTATCTTGGATTAAAAAGATTTTAGATCCAGATAAATTTGCTCCATGGAAAACCCTAATGTTAGATGATCTGGAGAAAATAGGTGGATATAGGTTATGGCATTTACATAAAGAAGGTCTTTTAATGGTAGCAGAACATATGAACAGTTTCTGGAAGAGGGTTTTGAGGTCCTGGGCACTTACTGATAAGAAAAGTACCTCAACGCCGGAAGAAATTTTATCTGAACCTCTATTTTATAATATAAATATTAAAATAAACAATGATATGGTGTTTTATAAAGAATTTTGTAAAAAAGGAATATTTTTTGTTAACGATATAGTAAACGAAAACTGCATGTTCTTACCGTTTGAAGACTTCTCGTATAAATTCGATATACATGTTCCATTTTTGACATATTTAGGACTAGTAAATGCAATTCCAAGAAAATGGAAAACAATAATAACAAATAAAAATAAACTCGAACAGCCGATACATAACAACATAAACAAACTAAAAAAAGCAAAACAGATAAATAAATGTTTTATCCAGACTTTTTAAATCTTATAGTAGAATTGCCTACAAATTCACAACAAAAATGGAACACAGATTTTAACAAGGTTCTGAGTAGAGATAGCTGGAAAACTCTATACAATCAACCTTTCCGTATAGTTGATGATGCATATCTTCAAAGCCTTCAATACAAAATACTCCATAGAATTGTGTTTACAAATGCGAGACTACATAAATGCGGATTGTCAGAAACAGAACTATGTACATTTTGTAATAACACAAAAGAAACAATGATTCATTTGTTTTATGATTGCATGTGGTCAAAAAATGTCTTAATATATTTATTTTACCAATTAAGAGACAAGTGCGAAATCTCAGTCGAAACGAACCCCGAAAATATTCTTTTGGGCCCAGAATGCTCTTCAATTTCAGATATTATAATATATATATGTTTACTTATTTACAAAAAATATATTAACTCATGCAGATTGAAAAAATGTCTACCTAATGTCGCAATCTTTATTGAAGAGCTAAAACGTTTTAGAAATCTTGAATTGTACTCAACATACATGTACCCCATACTGAAGTCAAATCATATCAAAGCAAGATGGAATATTGTTTAAAATATGTTGATCAATTAAGGCTTTCATATTGTATATTTGTCTATTGTTTATACTTTTATAAAGTTGGCGAGTGGTAAAGTGTTAAACAAAGTAGATATGTTCCCTCTATTTCTCCCCTTTTCTTATCTGTAAATTATATATGATAACTGATATACATTTGATGTCTGAATAAAATATTAAAAACAAAAAAACAAAAACATTAAAGATTTGATTTTAAAAAAATATCGCGAACACACAAAGGGTCTGTAAAAAATGTTGCAAAGTCCATACAAAGTAACAGTTACGGACACATTCGAGTAACCAATAAAAAGATTATTATTTTTTCGCAAACTTTCATTGTAAACGATAATTATTGTTGATTGTTGATCTATTGTGAATTATCAACTGAGATAATAAGGGTTATGGTCGAATGTCATGGTTCAGCAATCATTGTACGGGTTCGAACACTGCCATGGTCCAAAACTTCTTTTACAGAGTATATATATTACATAATTTAAAATGATTTTATTAATATTTCTAATGCCTTTTTACACCAGAACGCCAAGACGACGTTACGTCATACAAACAAAACAAGTGGAACCGGAACTCTTCGTTAATTTCCGTAATCGTTATTTCGTAGTGGTGGAATCTGACGTCGACGTCCGTAAAACAATCGGAACGTCATTTGGCATTCCCGCCACTGACTCAAAAGGCCGAACAATGTTCCGTACTGGGAAATATCTCCCATTGGGCAAACGAGTAGATATAGCTTTTTTATTCCCAGTATTTCATATACAAGTCACAGACAAATATGTATTATATACACATATCGACCTCACTGAAAGGCAATAATTTTTATAATATTGCTGATAACAGGGTTGGCATGGAGGAGTTAGTCCAAATTTACCACAGTCCTGACAAGACCAAACTTTAATACGAGAGGGAAATGATAAATGGTCAAGGGTGGACCACAGCTTGTGAGATTGAAACTGTGTCTACCATTTTAGGCTACAACATCAATATAACATGAGTTTGGTGCAGAGCAATATCACATGTATTCTTTTTTAACCAATGAAGGAGAATTGTCATGTACAACCATTGACTTACTTTTTAACAATAAACAGTTTGACATACCAGTAGCTGCACCATTACAGAAAGATGAAAAATTCAACCTTGCTATGGGTGCTATACTTGCCTTTGAAATAAAACAGATGTCGTACGTTTTTTCTAAATGCGAAATTTGTCTAGAAAGAAGAACTGAATTGAAAATGTTCAATGACACTGTTTGTAGTAGCTGCCAAAAAGATATGTCTGATACTAAATAATTCTCTCTGGAAAACAATATCAACCCAGGAAAGGTGCCTCTTGAGTTGAAAGAGTAAAAATAAGATAATTTTCAAAATTTGTTTTAAAAAAAATCACACCGTAAATACCTTAACTTTTACAATAAACTTGGTTGAACATCTATGATAAAGACGAAGCGTCTCCGTGGTCGAATGGTTAACGACGTTGCACTTGGAGCTCGATTTGTAAGTAAGGAAATGTCGATTCTTACGGATGACGGGAGGTTTACAGTACTGGTTCTACCCAGGAAAAGTGGGTGGATGCCTGTAACACAAAAAAAATCGACCGTCATACTAGTATATAACCTTACATGTGTTGAAAATGACGTAAAACACCATACAAACAAACAAACTATGACAAAGATCGAGTTTGAGTTTACCACCTACCACAATTTAGAGGTGTGTCAAATGCCTAGGCCATTTCTTGGTCAGCTGATTTTGATAATCGAAATTATGAATAGTCAATTAATTTACTCATATGTTGATTGACAAGAAACATAAGATAGGTTAGTATTTTATCACAACAATATAGAATAATTATTAAGAGTAAAATATTTGGTTTACAAGTTAAATTTTACATGCGATCCGATATATCATGTGGGTATTAATTTTAAGAGCTCTGCTCGGTCTTAGGCAGTGCCTAAAATTCATATTAAACTTAATAAAATATTGGTATGTGTTTCGGTGATTTCAAATTATAGTATTCGTGTTATTTCAAAAAACCTTGGTTACCGATTATAAAAGTTGAGTAATGTATACTTAGGGCGAAATTCAGTATATTCCGAATGCATGGACATGGTCTAATACTTGTTCATTAATACGAGCGTCAGATAATAAGGACTTTACTTTTGCGGAAAAGTAGACATTGAACAAATATATTTAGTACGTGTTTATTTTTCAAATAGCTGATAAAAAACAAAAAAACAAAAAAAAAACAACATAATAAATGACACAGCATCTAATTTCTATAGTACCAGGGAGTATATATATATATGCCGTAAGTCCCCGCCACCTGGTGACCAAAACACTCGAGGAGTGGCACGTATTAAATTTGGATTTGCAGTATGACACGCTCTCCACGTGCCCGCAACTGACAATAAACCACACATCCACTAATCAGCTATTGCGGTGCCCTATTGAAGTACAGCCTAATTAGGGTACATACGTCGGTATATGACAAAGCACGTACCATTTAGGGAATCATAGTTTTATGACACATATCCTGTTTATTGCTATTCCGTACTGCACAAGACGGATATATGATGCGTGGGAAACTAGTTTATCGCGCACAAAGAGATAAACATACTATGATCTAAATATAGCCAAATGTATTATGAGCACGATATTATGTATTATGTTAATGTAGAGATCGAAACAACAGACCTTTCTAATTCAACAGCTAAACAATCACGGCGTATATAAAGATCTATTCTACAATTTAGCATACGTATACCTGATGAAGTGCTAAGATAATTGAACAAAAACGTTTATGTTATCTCATTTATTAATTTGCATGTTTTTTTAAATGCACGAATTATATCGTCCTTCCGCAACTTAAAGGAAGTACATCAGGCTTTGGAGGCAACACGTGCATTAATAAAATACAAAGCTATGAAATTACTAAATTATATTGTGAAATGGCTCTAAGATATAGATAGATCATTAGGCTTCCTATACTACAGCGCAATACTTACTAATTATAAATTACAGCAAGGCTTATTAGGCCATGGAGTAATCACCAGATTATAAATAGCCGTCACACGTGATCAACGTGGCGATACTGACACATGACGATCGCTTTGCAAGATGTTGCGATTTTTTTTACCGCTAAAATTAAAATAGCTATCCCTGGCACGTAACCTTAGTTAGTCAATACCATATTTATGTCTTTTATTGTATGTGTTCGGTGTAATTTACTTTGGTCGTTTATGGCTCATTTAGTTTATTTTTCTTATTTTAATAGCGAAATAATATATTTGAACAATTTTAAAAGAACTACTAATCCTGATGTACTCCCTTTAACCAAGTGAAAATCGATATTAGAGTGTATGGATAAGCGAGTGTTCTACACAATTTAAGTGTACCCATTGCACATCAGTAAGCGGCGCTATAACAAAATACGGAAATATTTAAATGGTATTTAATGGTTTGTCAACACATGCAATGTTATTTAGAGCCGTTCCGGAAGAAGGGTTTGGGATACATACAAATCCGATAACTTGATTTATTCAGAATAATGAAGATATGCCTATGGTCCTTTAACGTGCTCGGGAACACTATAGATAGGTCCGTGAACGTCCCTATTCGACAGACGAGGCTATGAAAAAGTGGCAAGTATGTATAGTTAACATCAAATTTCGTTATATATGAACATTTATAGTTCCAAGCACAATGCCTTACACTGAGCTACCGAGGAAGCTGTCTTATGGAGAATGAGTGTAATTAAGCATTATTAGTTGCAAGCACAGTTTAATTACCTGACTCTATTTCGATGCGATTTCATTGAATGCGTTATACATATAAATAAACGTTTCAAAACAAATTCAGTTAAAATAAACTTATGAAACACAACAACATGTAATGATACAGATAGGCGGACAGCGCTTATATATGTGTGTGTGTGTGCGTGTGTGTGTTGGATGGGGTGGAGTGGACGTGGGGTTTGTGGGGTGAGGAGGTGGGGTACGACGTGGCGTGGTGGGTCGGGGAAGGCTACCAATCCGTTTCGTTTCAAAAGAACTTTCACATGGTCTAATCTTCTTTATTTTTCATTCCATTTTGATAATTATTCACCCGTTACTACACGTTTGTTAAACAGCCTGGTTGAATTTTTGCGTCTACATGACTGGTCGATAACAATAACTGTATATGTTTATTGTTGTATTTGACACTATTCAAGTTGATATATTTATTAAAGTAACATACATGTGACATGCTTGTTTTCTTTCATAACTTTAATGAAAAGTGTGGTCTAATTAGAGATAAATTATTCCGTTCATAATATAACAAAAAGCCGTTAAAATTAGTTCACAGTGTTCACCATAATACATTTTATGTAAATAACGAATACTTACTAAATATGGCGACTAAAGTGCGCGTGTCGTCAATTGTCATTTCGGCTAATTGGTTTGTTGTATAGCAATTAATTAGTACACTTTCCATTATACATATACACTTGGTACGTCAAATCAGTGATCATCAGAATTAAAACATGAAAGACTGACAACGATCCTTGATTATGAATATATATCATTTCTAGAAAAAAGTGTGGACTTAGTTTATCGTTCATTTGCTCAGGTTATCGTTCAATAACGGGAGCGCAGACCTTCATTAAATTAATCGTAACATTTGAAGTTATTGATACATTATAATATTGTTGTTTCTTATACGTTTATTTTTATTTATTTTTATTTTTTTGGTTTTAATTTAAAAATACATATACGTTTATACATGTATACATACATGTTTAGGCTTCTCTTAGATACATGTTAATATCCTTTAGTAGCTATATGTTTGCATGCTTTTTCCTCTTTGTTCGTGTGATTATTTTTTATGTGTTTATTTGTAATTCTCCGCATGAGGCGGAATATATTTATCAAATAGTTATCTGAATTCAAAATCCCATTTTTGAAGTTTGTAAATTATTAAAAAACAGCATTATGAATGTGAAATTTCAAAACGTTGTTGTTATAAATGTAATAACACTTTATAACATAATACTTTATTACATGCAATTAGTAAAAAATAAACAGTATATGACGCGTTGAAAGATGCGCCGAATGACATTTTCATAATATGTCGATTCGTTAAATTGTTTTGTGTATTTGTATTTATCATACGTTTAAAGTTGATTTGTTATAATTAGTTTGTATCGCTATACCCATGATGTGTAAGCACAATAAAAGACGTATATATAAATAAGGTTCTCTATGACGTCCCAAATATAAAGTATGTTTGACTCTTTAAATATTACGTTTGATTTGCACTAAATGTATTCTAAGAACCGAATCGTGATCAATATAATCATGTATAATTGTTAACACTTTATATTTAATGCGTACAGTCAACTCTGCCGTTCAGCGTGTCAGTTATTATGAATATACAATTAATTCAATTCATCTTTATTTATTAATTAACACATAGTACACACACACGCAGTAAGCGTGTCATTCATTACATGCGCGGCGGCTGTTTATTCAATCCACTTAGTGGTAATCCCATAACGCAAATAAATATACATGTATCATATAGCTATGTAACTCATTCTTTATACAACACCATGTATAGCTTAACAAAGTATCGCCATTAATATAAAATAATATTCGTCTGCTACGAAATAATTATATAAATTTATTTAGTGCAACGGAATGTTTTAGTGGTTAAATGATCTGCATTCTCATTGGTCAAACGGAAAAACGCAGAAACCCGTTTTTTACCGTTTGCTCAGTCACCGTTTACAGTTTAGGCGTTTCGCGTTCTGATTGGCCACGTTTTTCTTCAATTTTCATTGGTTGATCTGCAGAAACCCAGTTAAACGCCTTTGTTTTGTGCCGCGTTTTGAGTTCGTTTTGCTATCGTTTCAAACTAGTTTGTGCTCGGTAATAAAACGGTTCTATAGCTGTAAGTATGTTTTTTATTATTGTATTGAGAAAAGATTCCCAAAGATATGGTTGCAAAAAGCAAAGAATTGGTCATCAGAATACAGACTGGCTCTACTTTTACATAACAATATGTGGTTAGGCTTTTTTTCTCCAGAAAGGTGATTTGCTTCCAATTTGAGTCAAATGCCGGTATATAGAGCAGTTGTTGTCATTGTTGTTTTGCTGTTTTTGTCTTTTGCGTTGAGGTATATGCATTTTAATGGATAAGCAAATTGTCATCGATAATAAAGTTAAGCGTTACCCGGTGTGGAGCTAACGTTACGGTCTATGTGAAAATAATCGTGGTACAAGTCCATAGCTAACATAACGGTCTATGTGAAAATAATCGTGGTACAAGTCCATAGCTGACATTACGGTCTATGTGAAAATAACAGTGGTACAAGTCTATAGATAACATTACGGTCTATGTAAAAATAGTCGTGGTGCAAGTCCATAGCTAACATTACGGTTTATGTGAAAATAATAGTGGTACAGGCCCATAGCTAATTACGGTCTATGTGAAAATAACATTAGTACAAGTCCATATAGTGCTGTTCGTTGACAAACGCACGTCAACACAGGCATATACTTGCAGTAAATAAGTAACCTTTTTCTATTGGTCAAATTTAATTCAAGTAACATTTTATTATCGGTCAAATTTATTTCAGGAACGATTTGCCAATCGCATCTTTTAAAAAAGACATTACTTTCGTACCATTTTGGGATTTGCATTTGCAGTACGTATGATGAACCTGGTATCCATGAATATGTCAGCATTGTAAATATTTGCGGTGAAAACAAACAAAAAAGTTAATATTTTCATAAACGACAAACGGATCTCTCTAGCACGTTTACATTATTTGTTTTTCTATCATAAACTAACACGAAACGTCTCATTGGAAGGCAATATGATAACACCGTGGAACACCTGACATTTTTCAAATTGTATAATGAAATTAATGTAGTTTTTGTTTAGTCATAAACATACGTTGGTGGTTATTAAACCGTTTTAAAGAGCCATGACCCAATTTTGAAATGTAAATCCTAGTTGTCTTTTGTCACTATGTGGTCATTTTTCAAATTTACCGCAAAACATTTTTGTATACGGAAAGCGTTTTTAGAGGTTGGAGACAGTCATTTTCAAATCGCAAGGTCAATTTAACATTTCGTGGAACAGGAGTTCACCCCTACAATTTGTGTTTCTTGTTTTGTTCTGACCAAGGATCTGACATACATGCAACTCTCGGACATTATAGACATTAAGCCAGGTCAAAAATGTGGCCATGAAGAGAGAATATTAAAAACTTACACTTTATCTTTTTCCTGTAAAACAAAAGAACTTTACTCAATAGAGCTTTTATAAAAATGGCTGTAATGTTTTACTGTATATTAAACAACTTTATAAAGATTTTCGTATATCGAAGTCAAATATTATAATATGTACATGTATGTAACGAGTTATAAATTTAGTTTTTGTAAGGCGTGCGGTGAGATGGACCTCCCCGACCAACAGCATGCCGAATTACGGGTTTAATATATGGGTCACCGCACTGGTGACTGAAAAAATCGTGAAACTGGAAAACAAAACATCATGTAACTTTAAAGCCAAGTTTTGTAATAAATGTCACCCATCTTGATACTTGCCGTCGTAGGATTTTTAAAGAAATATTGACATTGATTTTTGTCGAACATTTGTATTACCAGTGTTAACATATTAAAGTTCCTATTCCGCCAACAACAGCCACATTTTACAACAGATGCACACCGTTTCTAAACCTGCTGAAGACGAGGTATATATAAACATACATTCAACTTACGTATTTTGAGAATCCAAACTTTATAGATACAATAAAAACGGCTTTAACCTGCAAGGCCAAACCGCAAAACTACAGCGTGGAAGTAAGAGTTACCAACTTATAATTCATTTTACGCATATTCAAGCATCGGTGTTTTAATAATCCGTGAATAAACATATCCTTTTAATCGGTATATATACTGTATTATATAACCTAAACACATGTACAGAGCTTTGATAAACTGTTTTGTAGTGTAATTTTGCCGTTATTTGGCGGGTTAGTTTCTTTAAACAGCCCACATATTGTGGTCAATGCACCAAGTATGCAATGGTTCGATGGTCACGTTGCTATCATCTGTGAGGCATGTAATGCGTATCAGTCAACTTTAATTCATTTACGTGACAGAACACATTCTTACCGGAGTTAACCAATGAACACGGATATCGGGTTTACCACAATGAAATAAATATCGAAGTGACAGAATCAACATAATTTATGAAACTCAATGACAACAAGCATCACGTCATGCAACTTTATATTGTTGCAGTAGTAGTCGCATTGTGCTTGCTTCTGGAAGTTGCACGTAAGACTGTTTTATTTTAGAACACAGATTTTTTTCTATGAATTATGTTTTGCATAAACATATTTGAATTTGCACTGCATTTATTTGAACATAGTTTGGCACCTGTACATGTTGTACTGTATTTAACATTTAATTTCACTATTGTTCTGGAGTAAACATTAAATTAATTGTCATCGAGAAAAAGAGAACAAAAAGAGAACACATGTTTGCACTTTTCCTTTTTTAATAAATACAATACACAACCTTCATTCACACGTTTGTATAATGCAATTGCAACATACATGTTGAATATCAACCAATCATAACCAGAATATGCGTCGAAGACCCGCCTTTAGAGCTATGTGAACGTATGGATTTTCTACTGAAGTTCAATAACTAACGTCTGTGGTCAACCATCAGGGTCATAACACTACGTTTGTTACGCATAAATGTTATGAGTAACACAAACAGTTAATTCAAAGAAGTCATTATGTTACGCGTGCTTTAAGATGTTTTGTTCCGCGTAACATAATCAGTCAATAAAATAGGTCGCGTAACTAAATAAGGATTAAAGGGAATGTAGCGACATATATAGTGAGTTCTGAAAAACTTGAATAAGAGCGAAAGAATTATCGAAATCGGATGATCAACGTAGACAATTTGATCACTTGAATGGTCTGTTGAAACGGCTATGGAAGCCGCCATTTTGAGAGTTATGACATCACAGTTCTAACTGACCATATATGGAATATTAATAAATACGAAAAATAACTGATTTATAACGGGAAAATGACAGCAATTGTATGCAAAATATGTATAAATAAGGCCAATAATGCTTATATGACCAGTAACGGATTTTGATTCATTTGCAGTGATTTCGTTTGTTTTAAATGATATTTATTAATATTCCATGATAGTTCTCAAAATGGCGGCTACCATATTCGTTTAGAATAACCTTCAAATGGTCATATCTTGTTGGTTGTTCATCCGATTTTGATAATTATTTCACCTTTTTCCAAGTTGTTCAGAACTCTCAGTAAAAAGAGTTTAGCTGTGTTGCTACATTCCCTTTAATTCTATCCTTAATGACTAGAACGGTATAAATAAGGCTATGATTACGCGTAACGTAAGCCTATGTTACGCGTAACTTAAATTTGGTTACACGTAACATAACTACGGATTCTCATTGGTTGGTTATGTTATGAGGGTGAGTGGAGGGGAGGGTGGCAGGGACATTATTTAAAATAGCCAATTCCATTTTGGCAAATATATAGAACTTCAAAAGGAAAATACAGGGAGATTTTTTCCATTATTCTCTGCAAATCCTGGCAGAAAAGCACATGTTTTGTTAACATCTGCATGGCCTTTGAGGCAAGGATACATTTCACAAAACAAATGGTTTCCAGATGAATGCATGTTTCCAGTCTACACTAGAAATAGAGAGTTTGTTTATTTGAATTTCACAGAACAATCTCATCAAGTCTTTACAATAATTGCCTTTGTTTGTTATGCTCCACGTAAGCGCCATACCACTGAAAGCAAAACATTACCAGCTCGACACCACCATATTGCGACAAACATAGCAAAGGCTATCCCATAAATCATCTGATGCATATAAACTCGATTTATAGCGAATGAAAAACATTTCAGATCACATATATTTATCGGCAATTGAAACAAATACATATTGCTTATACATATAAAATATAAGAAAAAAGGCGGAAAGGGGAAATTTAGATTACTATATATTCTCATTGCATAACATATATTACACCATACATGTTCATTTTGATATGGTTTTATTTTTGCAGATGGACGATTTGATCCCAGTAAGTTCATGCATTTGTCTGTCTGTCTGTATAAAGAAATATAAAAAGATCGGACAGGGAAGCAGCATTCAAGGAGGACAGTCAACCACAAAACACAGAAACAAACACGGAAACAGACAAACAAGAAGGCAAAATTAGTATGTCTGTCTAGCTGTCTTTCTTTCCGTTTGTCCGTCCGTCCGTCCGACCCTCCATCAGTCTTTCTGTCCGTCCACTCGTTCGACGTTTTGTTATTGCATTTACAAGATGGGCGCAGATCTAAAATCAACGTAACGAACAACATCACTCATTCGACTTTATGCTTAAGTTAAAGTATCTAAGATTTCGAATATTAACATTTACTGATGAAAATAAATGAACAATAAAGTGTCTCAATTTGATAAAATTAAAGATAATACTGCAGTAGTTCAGTAAACATTTTTATATTAAAAATACAATTTCAATTTCAAAATTATCCTTTCATTGTATAACATATCTCATTTAAAAAAATACATTATACAAAAAACCTATTACAATTTCAATAAAATACAAATAAACTGTTTAAGCTGTCTCTTAGCAGCGAAATTCCCGTACCTTTATAAACATAACATTTGGTACCATTTGACCGGGTGTAACCATTAACCGTTTTTATTACAGAACCGTGTGTCGACTGCCATGGATGATTTCTATGTATTGGCGAGTGGTACTTCTATGGCTGTAACAGGTGCAAGTGTTATAGTCATAAACCGCCTGTAAGACTGATTTGAACTTTGTTTTATCTACACCGCCTGTAAGACTGATTTGAACTTTGTTTTATCTACACCACCTGTAAGAATGTTTCGAACTTTGTTTTATCTACACCACCTGTAAGAATGTTTTGAACTTTGTTTTATCTACACCACCTGTAAGAATGTTTTGAACTTTGTTTTATCTACAACCATATGTAATATTAAGCCAACACCTTGTTTCTTGTTTTTCTATTTCCCTAACAACCCACGATAACGAGATACAGGCCATGCAGATGATAAACATTAATTAAATGGCTGTGTAATATTTGGAATAGTTTCAGTATATGTATATAATGTTCATTTGTGACTACAAAACATATTTAACTTCTGACAGTTTCGGACACACTTGTGGCCTTACGAGCACAGATATATCGTCTATTCGTCTATATACAGTAATTTGCCCAAATTGCCGCACGAGTGGCAAAAACAGGGTCAGTATTTTTCCTCCACCCTCCCACCTATACTAACCCAAACACCATACAACTCACCAATATTCAGTATAGGATCCCGATATTAAAGTCTTCGATGCAATCTGCCTGAGTGTCTGATGAAAGACTCGAATTTAAATATCTTCTCCTTTTTTAGAATTACAAAAATAAATCTAGGACAAGAGGTGCAAAATACGTATCCGTTGGAATTGCAACAATTGCTTATAAAATGTAGATCCATATCTGACGAAAATATATTTTTTAATATGATTTTAAGTATTCACAAATTTCTTGGACAGTTAACATAGTGTAATTGTCAAAATGTCTGTTCGAAACAAAAACACGTTAACATTGCTACAGGTTTCGCATATAGGTGTTTACCTAAAAAGTGCCATTTGAATTCATGTCAAATGCTTGATTTTTCAAAAGGTTGTGTGGTAATGTAGTAAATAGTGTAAATAAGATCTTTTTAAATTTGAGCAAAGGCGGTTATTACCCTATCATTTTGCAACGAACTGCATGTTTAGTAGTTGACCCATTTACAGTTCGCCACTATGTTTTCCTCTTTGATTTTCGTTTTTCATCTGATATCAAATTTAGATTTAGTTTCAGATTACTTATATGAATGGAAGCTCAAATAGTTCGAAAACCAGTCAAATCGGATCAGTAACACCGGGAATATGGCCCTTGATTTAGTTAAAAATATTGTATTGTGCCTTGTTAAGACGATAAGGCCTTCATTTTTCATCCAATCTTTTCCAATCTTCACCAGATTGTTAATATCATTAAAAGCTCGGACAAGTTCGAAAACCAGCCAGATCTGAACCGTAACAGCAGAGTTATGGACCTACAGGGGTACAACTTGGGGAACTTGCTGTAATTTATTATACTGGAGTTTCCGCCTCGGGACGCGTATTGTTTCCATGCCATCTGAGATTTCATGTTCATGTTTGTGTATTTCTTAGTTAAGGATGTCTAGATGCACAATACGTTTTCGTATTTCATCTGTTGGGGCCTCTTATGGGTAATCGGGTAAAAAACACAACCAAATTAATATATTGTCCAAATGTGAATGCATTTATAGAACGGGTTTTGTTACTCTAGCGTAAAGTGTCCCTCTGCAAGGGTACAACTTGGGAAACTTGCAGTAATTTATATAAACGTAAACCTTGTCATTCCAACCTTTCGATTAAACGCAACATTGCAGGACTGAGTGAGAAACACATTTAAGGAATATTGGTAAACCATCTTTATCACAATTTTTTCAAAATGGATGGGGTATGGTCAACAGAATATTTTGACCAAATGCATATTTAAGGCACGAGCAATGTCAACCATACTGTACCTGCCAGTAATTCATCACAATTGGAGCGAGCATAATGTCAGAAATAAATAACCATGTGGCAGAAATTGTGCCCTTTATCATGTTTATATTCAAAACGTTTGTTACAATTTTACTCAGAGTTGTTTTGCTTTTATGTGAAATAATTGGTCCATAGAATAGTCCATTTATTCAGCGAGAGCCGACGAGACATAATTTATAAATAAAATGATTTATTTTATCACATCATCCAAATTTAACACTTTAGCCCCTTCATTTCTTTATGCAAGTCCTATTACCATCCAAGTTTGAGCAGACACACATTTTAGACCCTATTACGTCTACCTAAATCCTTGTAGAACGGTAGCGTTTTATGTTTGTCTTTAATCTTGTCCTGTCATACCCTTAACGGTTTATTCCCTTGTTGCTCTGGCTTCTACCTAGTGACTGAATACTTACTTTGTGGCGTTTGTGGCTTTTTAGGCTTTAAATGTTTTTAAATTATATATACATGATCATTTATTGCCTATTAATGCTGCCTTGTTTGTTAGAGATTTTAACCTCTTCATTTACACGGTCGCATTTATTGGGATGACAATAGTCTGCGAATGAGGTTTGGTGCACCCTAGGCTACATACTAGCTGATACTTTTCTTTTGATCGATTTATATATCTATGCATTTTCAACCAAAAATGCAGATTATATTTTTCAGTTTATAACATTTGTATGATTGAAAATGCGTATGGAGCTTTTCCCATGGTCTTTTATACACGTAATGTGTTTTTAAAAACGCATTAAATCACTTGATCGAAGAAAAATATTGAAGAAATGATAACGTCTACAATGCTAACACTATATTACTACGTCGATACAAGTATCTATATGGCCAATGGAAAAGCATACGGTTTGCCAATTTAGAGGTCATGAATTCGAATCTCGAACAGATCATGATGTACCCAAACAAAAACAAAGCCTAACAAACCGTGATTTTAAAGTGATTTAGAAACGGTCCAATTTCAAATGCAAATGAGCTAATCGATCGCTGTTTAATATTCCTGACAAAATCTGTTATAAACACGAACAGTATCGAGATCGCACTTGGATCGCTTTATGATCGCGATCCTGATTACATGGGAAATGCATCACGATCCATTAGTGGTTTTGAATGGATCGCACTCCTTATACAACTTTTAATGGATGTATGGATCATGATCCAAAAGCGATCCAGTGTTTTACCAAATGGATGTCTTTGTATTACGTAACACTATAAAACCACTAGTGGATCACGATCTAATACACATTAAAATGGATCGCTCTAGAATCGCACAGCTAATTAATGGAGTTTTAGTCCAATACTTTTCAGAATAGATTGCTTTAGGATCGCTTTTATGCAACACTATTACTAATGGATCGCATTATAATCGCTATTATATAAAACTATGTACATTCTAATGGATCGCATTAGGATCGCTATTATGTAACATTATATACATTCTAATGGATCGCATTAGGATCACAACTTTTTGAATCGCTTTATGATCGTGATCCATTAACAGACCGCTGTTCTAATGGATGCTCCCGAACATAAGAGTAATCTTGACCTTTATGCAAAAAGAGCCCTTTACCCGCCCAGAATTATGACCCTTAAAATACGTGCTTGTAGTTGTTCATGTTATTCATAACATGTCATGTTGTTGAAAGTTGAAACTCAAGTTTAACTAGTGTTCACAATTGAATATGGCATTTTTCAATAATTCAAGTGGCCATAACTCTGGTGTTCCTGGTCTGATATAGCTGGTTGTCGAACATTCATTAATATCAACAATCTGAAAAACATTTGTAAAGATCCAATACAAAATGAAAATGCTAGTGTTTACAGGGCAAAATATGTCATTTTTCAGCAAAACAAGGGTCATAACTCTGGTGTTACTAATCCAATCTGGCTCCGCTGTTTTTGAACTTGTTCGAGCTTTCATTGATATTTTAAAGACCCTGGCAAAGTGTAGTAAAAATCAGACTAATAACGAAGGTCATGTCATGTTCACAATGCAAAAGTTAAAAGACGACAGAGGATGGACGGACAACTCACCATCCCATCATCTCAACTGGCTTTCGGTCAGCAGATCAACTTTTTTTTTTATCAAATTCCTTTCAATAGTTCAAAAGAATGATTGGATAATCATATATGGTTCAGAGTTATACAGCAGACACGAATTGCAGAATATATGTTCGTTTTTTGTTGCATCAATAAAGTTATGTGTTGATGAATACAAGCTATTGTCCGTGTTGGATACAAGCTATTATCCGTGTTGGATACAAGTTATTGTCCGTGTTGGATACAAGCTAAGCTATTGTCCGTGTTGGATACAAGATATTGTACGTGTTGGATACAAGCTATTGTCCGGGTTGGATACAAGCTATTGTCCGTGTTGAATACAAGCTATTGTCAGTATTGAATTCAAAGTTCGACCAAAATGTTTAAATGTCAAGAGATAACAGACCCTGATTATTTGCAGAAAAAAGCTACAAGTAATCCCAGAAACATATATTTTCTGATCAATTTCCTAAATCCACCATCAATTAAAAGTGGCATGTGTCATAAATAGTTCTACAGTTCACTTTTAACGTTATTATGACAATGTTCCTTGGTGCGATGTGATGCTCTTAGATTCTAGGCATCCAGCATGTTATTGAGACCGTATCACTTTGGAAAACCATGCATTTGAAGCAGATCTGAAATAAAAATGATTATACTCAATTAACTTCTTTTTTTTTTAAGTATTATGTATAAAAAGAAATATAAAAAGATCGGACAGGGAAAGTAGCATTCAAGGAGGACAGTCAACCACAAAACACAGATACAAACACGCAAACAGACAAACAAGAAGGCAAAAGCAATAATAAATGCAAATGACATCACCAACACAACAGGGTTGACAATAGGGCTACCGCCTTGGAACGTCGCTAGACTAAACGCGATTGGTCAATAAAAAATAAAGTAATCAAACGTGTGAGACGCTACGCTTGCAGAGTAGAGATAAACTACGGGTGTCTACGATTGTATGCGCCTTTGTGTTATTATTAATGACTGATTTGCTAAAAACCTGAAAATGAAAATGATTTTTCACGATTCTCTACGTACCAACGCCAAAAAAGCATATATTACGTCGTGGTAAGTCATACCTTTATTTGTATCTTTTGTTTTAATTAGAATGCAAGTAGAATTTGAATATTTACTCCAGAATTCTCTCAGTACTTACTTTCATGATATTCAAATCGTACTCAAGACAATTCGTACGAGTAGTGCTTTTTTCATTGTCGAAATTACATGTATTTAAATCGGATATTTAAAAGGAAAATAATAAAAACATACACATTTCTAGTTAAAAATAACAGTTGATAGGGAAATACCATTTAACATTTAGACACTCAATAGAGATTAAATTATTGATTTATTTTCAGTTTTGGTTGTAAAGTCAAGAAAAATGACAAAGAGATTAACAACAGTGTAAGTTTCATCCACTCCAGCGAGTAGCAATGGTGGCCCGGTTTATAGTCATCTGACTCATCTCAGTGGTTGACTGGAAAGCACCACATCAAATTATTTTAAGGTGAGTTTCTTTAAACTTTAATACATGCCTATATGTAGACGTGAGAATCATGGCTCTTATGGTAGTATGTATATATATCTATATATCTATTAATACTGCATCATCCCCTTTCGGGTATTATGTGCAGATTTCCTGGGTAGAACCAGTACTAAGCAATGTGGGTAAAGTGTCTTGCTCAAGGACACAACGAACATGGTGCGGAGGAGGATCGAACCGAGGTCCCTCCGATCTCACGTTCGGCACTATACCATTAAACCACGAATGCCACACAATTGTGTACCTACCATAGAGCCATGATTCTAATGCCTTGACAGATAGGTAGGACCCGGCATGTACCGACCCCGACAACCACTGTATCATATGTCAATAGGCTAAATCTTAAATACCTCACGTGCATGCATTCCAGAAACTGTGAATAAAACTACACTTTTAATAGGCTCATGTCATTATTATATGACCTGAACACATGGATAGAGTTTTGATAAAAGGTTTTGTAGTGTAAATTTAGCATTATTTGGTTTGGTTTCTTTAATATTTTGTTTCCCGGCCGAATTATATAATATATTATATATATATATTAATGAATTTTATTGCAGACAGGAGCTGTTTGTTCCAGTACAAACCAGTGTTTAAAGAACCAGTTACTTCTATGACTGCGGAAACAATGACGTTGTGACTGTCGAAACAATGAAGATGTGACTTTTGAAGGAATTCAGAAGATGTGGCTGTGGAAGGAAGGAATTTGTGTCGTATGTTCGGATACTGAATTGCAATGAGAAAGATTAATTAGCATGCTTACTATTTAGACACATTATTTTTACCTTGTGATTCAAGTGATTCGTATAAATTGAACAAAAAGGGACAAAGAAATGCAAAATGTTCAGGTCTAACTTGATTCATAATTTTTCTGTGTCATGCATTGCACCAGTCATAAAGATACACCAAGTATTTTTTCATAGAAGAGTGAAGATAGATTTTAATGTACATGGAATGAAAAAACAGTGCTTAGCAAAACCATTTTAAATAAGACTTATTTGAGATCAACTGGTCTCAACCTTCAAAGACTCTTAATAATTAGTTTGGTACATTTTGATCAAACTCAAACTTGGCTTCTGCAACTCCAATCACACAACACAATGTTGTCTAATGCAATATTAAAGAAACTTACCCACCAAATAACGGCAAAATTACACTACAAAACCATTTATCAAAACTCTGTCCAGATGTTCAGATCATATAATAATGTATATGATAATGATTAAAAGTAGAGATTTTTCACGGGTTCTTAAAATGAATTATGAGTTGGTAACTCTCAATTCGACGCTCCAATTTTGGTATTTGGCCTGGCTTTTTAAAGCTGTTGATATTGTGTCTATAGAGTTCAGTGGATTCTCAAAATATGTAATCATACCCTGACCGAGAATCAAACTCATGGGTATCTTGCTAATTGTGCTAGTGTCTTTAATACCAGCACAGTTAACATTGAGCAATTAACAACACATGGTTTTATTGGCAACCGATTACTCATCACGGACCTGATGTCTTGGGTTTCTTTTGGCAAGTGAGAATATAGACTTAGTCTAATCAATGTTTTGCCTAGACCGTCTGAGCATAGCGTAGCGCCATGCTGCCTTGACACTCCATGTTGCCTTTTCAAGTCCCAAGTAATGTGATGCTCCATTATTAATCAATTTGTTAAGCAACACTTTATTCAGATATCGTATTCTTCCATTTAAAACGCTTCAGTGACCAGGATGGTAAAGACGCTGCGTTTAAAACCTCTCCTCTCACCACTTTAAGTCTTGCGGGTTCACATCACATTGGGATTTCTAAGTGAGAAAATGTTGATTGCTACGGATGGCAGGTGGTATACAGTACTGGTTCTACCCAGGAAAAATTGGGTTCTCTGTCTTCACCACAAAAAATACATCTACCGTCATATATAGCCTAAAATGTGATGAAAATTACTAAAGAAGGATATAAATATCGGACAGGGAACGCAGCATTCCAGGACGACAGTCAACCACAAAACACAAAAACAAACACGCAAACAGACAAACGAAAAGGCAATATTAATAAAAAATGCAAACGACATCACAAACACAAAAGGGTTGACAATAGGGCTACCGCCTTGGAACGGTCAGTGGCAAAGTAGGTCACTGGGGGTTTAAACCGGTTATAGGGTGCACCAAACCTCACACTTACCCTACTTCATCCAATTAAAACAGGACAGTGTAAATAAAGAAATCCCCGCCATGATCTAATCTCTAACCAACAAGGCAGCATCAATAGGCAATATAAGTAAAACACAAATATGCTCGTGTAAATATAATACAAAAAAACAATAGCCTAGAAAGCCACAATGAAGGTACTCAATGACTTGGCAGAAGCCAGAGCAGTAAGAGAATACACCATTAAGGGCACGACAAGAAAGATCATGGACAAACATTAAACGCCGGTCATCGTACAATTAAAGAGAAAAGCATAGTGGCGAACTGTAAAAGGGTCCACCACCAAGCATGCAGTACGTTGCAAAATGATAGGGTCATAACCTCTTTTGATAAACTTTTCAACAAGTTTAACAAAGATAGTATGAAAGTGATCATGACACCATTCGATCAACCAACCGTCTTCCATATAAACACAAAGTTCCCTTACAAACCAGAAAAAATGGGTGTTAATTTGGGTTAAAGGGCTTTATTAAAATGAACATTTGTAATATGAATTCTGCTTTAATACATTTTCTTTTGAATCATGCTAAATAATGGCAAACTTTTAATAAATCGTTAACAAATCGGTATGTAAATGCTTTGTTATAATGGATCGCTTTTAGATCATGCTCAATAATGGCAAAGTTTTAATGGATCGCTAACAAACCATTTTGTAAATGTTCAGTTTTAATGGATCGCTTTAGAATCGTTCTTAAAAGTAGCTATGTTTGAATGGACCGCTAGCAAACCGCTTTGTAAATGACAATGTTTTAAAGGATCGCTTCAGGATCGCATGGTTATAAACCAATTTCTTTTGGATCGCTCACAATCGCTAATGAAACGCTTTAGGATCACGATCCTTAACTCGGACCATGTTTGCGATCATGCAAAATGCAATCCAAATGAGATTCGTTTAATGGATCGCATTTGGATCGCTTTAACAAACCGCAGAACCACGGTTTTGAAGCGATCCTGAAGCGATTTTGAAGCGATTCATCATGAAATAATTTTGTGTGGGTATGTTTCAATAAAGTCACTCACCCGCCAATACCACGCTATTTTAACAACATATGCACACCGCTTCAAATTCGACGAACGATAAGGTATATATAAAACTAACATGATTGCAAATCCTAACTCTAAAAATACAATATAAACATGAAAACCGACCAGCCAAAAGCATCGCCTTTTTGTTATTGCTTGAAGCTTCGAATAAAAAGTTACCAACTCTAAATTCATTTCGCACATATTCATGTTCGGGTAGTTTTTTAACCCGTGGATACATATACAGTTTTCATTAGCATATATGCATCATTTTGTGACCTTAACACATGAGTAGAGTTTGGAAGAACGGTTTTATAGCGAAATTTAACACAAATGAGCGTTGTAGTAAACCAAGCGTTACAGCCCGCCCATTTGCTTTAGGTGCACGCCCATTGGCCTTAAACAGCTTTAGCATCTTTAAACAATAAATTTGTTTATAGTTAGTGGTTTGTGTGAATTGTTCTATAGCATGTGTATGAATTTATAATATGTATTCATTTGTGTAGGTATTTTAATTTAAAATAAGTTGTAAATGTGTTGTTGAAACAATCCTTCTACCTCTGCTTAAAAATACTATTATTGATTTCGCACGGCTAATACAAACTTAATAATGCGTTCTTGACTATACATTTTATTCAGTTTTAATAGCGAGAGAGCCAATGGTGAACTACACACATTTGTATAGTAAAGTTAAAACATAATATTTCTATATATATATTGCAGATAGCAAGCTGTATGGAGATGGCATGCATGGAGAAGCTGCCCTGTGAACCTATAACATAATATCGTCATCAGTAGTCATGCAAGATGAATTTTGATTGCTATCTCAATTTTGATTTGATTTTTTGCTTTACACGTTTCAACTTACAATGATTTAGGAGACAAAGATATCTGTTGTATTGTAATTAATATTGCCTGAACCAATTAAACACCTAAACGACAACACAACATTGACTGTGTAACTTGCTTAAATAGTTGTGAATCCATGCTGAAAATGTATAGAAATGTATATACTCAGACGATTATTATATTAGTTGTAGGCATTTGACTTTTCAAAATCGATATCTTTAAGTGCTCAAGTAAAATGTAGTATGTTTCACAAATATAAAAGTGAATACATGTATTCAGTAGGTTATATTACAAGTGCTGATAAACGAAAAAAATAACTATGTTTTAAAGTTTAATCTAGTTTTACCACAATTCAATATACTATACAATAATATATATCATTAAACGACTGTGTAATGTTATAAAAGGTATTTAATTAACCAACTAAAGGTTGGTAATCATTTCCTAAACACAGTGTATACAACATATATGCAATAACAACATATACTTCTCAAAATAATTTAAGGACCACGTTTTGATTTGTGTCATATTTTAATGTTTCGTTATTCAACATTTCACTGTCTTTTTGCAGTGTTTAACTTAAAATTATTATTTAACAATTGCTATTTGACCCAAAAGTATTACCTTTTGATATGGATATGAAATGCAGAATATTAAAGATTGAGTTTGATTATTATTGTTTGTTTTTATTATTTCGAGGTATATACATTCAAGGCAGGGTATCGCTACGAGATAACAGTATAATTTATCATCGTTATGAATGACATCATAATCAATCTGTTGACATTCTCACATCCCATAATCACAACCTATGTTACTGGTAACATTGTGATATCTGCATGGTAGTCAATCATTTTCGTTCGTATAGTAACAAATAAGACAAAAACAAGAAACAAGTGTATATGTTAGAAGCAGTGAGTGTATATATTCTCTTAGTTTGTGATGTTACAATAACACAATGTATAGCGCACAGCTATTTTCAGAAGTACAAGTACGCATGCTTTTCTCGAAATTGAGGTTACAATTGTATGATGTTAGAATATGTGATTCAATTCTTTTGTGAACATCACGTTGCAATATAATATGTTTAAAATTAAAACGCGTATGTAAGTAATATTCTATGGAAATATCTGATTTTAGCTGTGTTGCTGTATTATATGGCTTGTTTGTATTATTATTTTAGTGTATGTTTTGAACAAGTTTATTAGTGTTCCCTTCTAGAACTGTATACTAATTATTACACTCTTCTACATTGTAATCAAAATCAGTTCAGGGTATAGTATTTTTGAAACATATTAAGTTTGAGATATTACTCTCTCTATCTCTCTCTCTCTCTCTCTCTCTCTCTCTCTCTCTCTCTTTCTCTCTCTCTCTCTCTCTCCCATTTCTTACGGATGGCCATACTGGTTCTACCCAGGAAAATTGGATGGTCTGCCTCCACCACGAAATTAATCGACCGTCATATATAACTTACATGTGTTGAAAATGACCTAAAACAACATACCGTCGTCATATCACGTTACAATACACACGACAGCAATAATTATTGTATTTTGACGTAGTAACATCTAAAAGTCTCCCTTATTACTTCACATTTGATGTTTTCAAACAACCACTATCATAGCTGAAACTCTAAAAGTAGACAGGAAAGCCTAGGCAGATGTTATTGAAGCCTATAATGACACCTTTCAGTATCTGGATGACATATTGACCATTGACAACCCTTTCTCTTCTACTAACTTCAACTTTACAAAGTTAATATTTCTGATGCTAACGCTTCTTTTCTCGATTTACCTCTTTCCATTGAAAATGGTGAAATAATTAGCAAAATATATGACAAGAGAGATGATTTTAATTTTGATATTGTTAATTATCCCCATTTAGATGGTGATGTTCCCCGAACAACTTCTTATGGGGTCTATGTGTCTCAACGTATTCGTTTTTCTAGAGCTTGTACTCGAGTTGAGGACTTTAATATTCGTAATCGTTGTCTGACTAATAGCTACTACATCAGGGCTACCGTTACCATAAACTTCGTAAATTTTAAACATTTACAGAATTTTATAATCGTTACCCTGATCATCTTTCCATTTAAAAACTCTTCTGCGTCAAGGACGATCACAGCCAAAATTCTATGGTGATGAGATTTACAAACTTCGTAAGATACTTTCATACTATCTGTGGTAAACTTCTTAAAAGGTTTATCAAAAGAGATTGTGACCCTATCATTTTGCAACGCACTGCATGCCTGGTGGTGGACCAATTTACAGTTCGCCACTATGATTTCCTCTTTAATTGTGCGATGACGTCTACCTAAATCCCAAAAGGACAGTGACCTTTGATGTTTCTCTGCAATCTTGTATTGTCGTTACCTCAATGGTTTGTTCTCTTGTTGCTCTGGCTTCTGCCAAGTCACTGAGTACCCTTTTGTGGCTTTCTTGGCTATTGTTGTTGTTGCATGTATATATACACGAGCATCTTTGTGTCTTAATTATATTGCCTATTAATGCTGCCTTGTTGGTTAGAGAATAGTTTATGGCGGGGATTGCTTAGTTTACACTGTCCCGTTTTATTGGGATGATAGTAGAGTAAGTGTGAGGTTTGGTGCACCCTAGAACCTGGTTTAAACCTCCAGCGGCCTTTTGTACCACTGACCATTCCAAGGCGGTAGCCCTATTGTCAACCCGTTTCTTGTTTTTGATGTCCTTGTGGCCTTTTATTCATCTTTAAAGTTGTTCTTTGTTTATGTGTGTGTTTGTGGTTGAATGTTACTTTTCCTGTTCGATTATTATATCTATATGTACTGTCGCAATAGTGTTGTGCGTGCTGTGTGGCGACCGTAGAATGTCTACCCATACTTTGTTACCTTTTCATTCCACATAGATTGTATGACATTCATTGATCCAGTTTTTCCTTAAACACATGAGTCTTATTATGTGTTTCTTTTACCGTTTGAAGGTCTTGTGCTCATCGACATTTTGGTCCGTTTTATTAGAGTTTTCCTTAACTTTCCCCGTGATCTAGTATTGGACACTGTTGACGAGTTTTGGACCTCTTTTAACCGTCCGTAAGTTTACAAATATTATTTTATATAGACCCGGGTTGAGCAGAACTCAATATTGATAAAATCAATAGAACAATTGTTTAACCATCACAAAGATGGCATGCATATGGCGGTGGACATGGACATTTCGTACGGCGTATGGTCCCATTATCTAAGTTTTGATTTGACTGAGTAACGAATGCATCTAAAAGTATACGATAATCTTAATAGTATATATAATAAGTTTATTTGCGTCTCATGCGATTGGAAGTAATGCGTAATTACACTAGTGTTATTTACCTTTCTTCATCACAACAAGTACAGATTCCATATTAACAATGACTGAGAAAATCTCAATTTGAGAAAGTATTTTACTACATAATGTGGTATATTTTGTATTGTAAATACAAACCTGTGTCTTTAATAAACATTGAAATCAGAATGATTATGACAACCTATGTACGCGTGTATACATGTGTCTGGTTTCAATAGTAACTGTTACAGTATTTGTGAATTAGAGTTTATGGCGCACCAACACATGAAAGGTTATATGGCGCTTAACAGTGGTAGAAACAGTAGTAAAGCATGTCATAACAATACCTTACTGTGTTATAGGTTGAAACACAACATTTGTATCAGCTTTACCAATATTCAGTCATTCTATTCTATATCTTATTCAACATACCAATTCAATAAGTAGTAGTTGGAAGGAACAAAATGCTCTCTTGAAGAATTTAGCGAGCAGCATAGTTGGAACCTTGATTTCTAGATAACCTAAATAACGCAAAACCGAACGTGGTATATTTACAGAAAAAAACAACATTTAAATTATAAATAATACATATATCAGATATAATCAGTTTAGAATGTATCCTGATTAACAAATGCATCCAAAAGTAAACGATACTCTGGATCGTAATTAATGCGTAAATTATGCGTTATTTATCTAAAATACACTAATTATTTAAGCATTTTTTTCATCCACATGTACAAATGCCACATTTCGGACATTTGTGGACACCGAGATTTTATTTAACAAAACTGTTTGGATAAGAAGATAATTTACCTATGAGAACACGGACATTCTTCTACAGTTTCCCGTTATATTTCTATATAATTACAAACATGGAACGCCGGGTCGGGGAAAATGTTCACCCCAGGGATAACGCAAAATTCTAGCATGATTATAATGATTACTTCAGAAAAACTAGTGTCACATTATAAAAAAATTGATCTTGGGGAAAGCACCGCCGAACTCTTCATTTAAACAAACTTGATAATTTACCTAAAGCCCATTGGGACGGTGGTGTTTGATGTTTGTCTATGATATTTCTTGTCGTGCCCTTAATGGTTTATTCTCTTGTTGCTCATGCTTCTGCCAAGTCACTGAGTACCTTCACTGTGGCTTTCTAGGCTATTGTTTTTTTTTGTATTATATATTCACACGAGCATATTTGTGTTTTACTTATATTGCCTATTGATGCTGCCTTGTTGGTTAGAGATTAGATCATGGCGGGGATTTCTTTATTTACACTGTCCTGTTTTAATTTGATGACAGTAGGGTAAGTTTGAGGTTTGGTGCACCCTAGAACCGGTTTAACCCCCTGGTGGCCTACTTTGCCACTGACCGTTCCAAGGCGGTATTGTCAACACTTTTGTGTTTGTGACGTCGTTTGCTTTTATTATTACTTTTGCCTTCTTGTTTGTCGGTTTGCGTGTTTGTTTTTGTGTTTTGTGGTTGACTGTCTTCCTTGAATGCTACTTTCCCTATCCGATCTTTTTATATTTCGTTGTAATTACCTTAATGAGTACCTGATGCTAAGCATGTTACCAAACAAATTATTAAAAAAAAAGCAAAATAAATAATATATCTTTCGTTAAAATAATAGTTTGTACTGTCTACCTGTGTATTTATGATATTTCTCGTTTGTCTTTGTATAATTATGTTCAGCAATGCATGCGGTTGAAACATATATGTGTAATTGACAAGGTAACGATTATTTTTAAATGCATATGTTCTAAATAACAGTTTCACAACATTAAATCACGCATGTTTTATGATAATCATTTCCGCTGAAAAGTAACTTAAACAAAAGTGTTACTTTATAAGTTAATCACCTCTCTACATACTGAAAAGGGGATCTGGTTAAGCAGGAAACAGATAAAAAGAGAAAAAAGTAACACTCGTTTTATTGAGTCTCTTCATGAGATGTAATGTTAAGCGCAACACTTCTCACGCCCCCTAGCACCTTCACTAGTAATAACACTACTGATTTGTAGTCGGTGCGAATTTTTACGGCCGCCACAGAGCACTGAACAAACGCTAAGTCAAATGTGTAATAAACAGAAAGCAAAATCTGAGCAAACGTTTATAAGTAAAAAATGGCGCATAACTCCGGTAATGAGTGACGCTGTAGGGACATTATAAAATTCATACTGTAACTGCAGTCAACCTGTAAACGAGTGATAAGAAAAGAAGCTAGATAAAACTTCGTTTTCATTAATTTGAAACGAATTTTTCTAATAAATATTGTCGTTTTATTCTCGGCACATAAATATATTGTTATATTATTTTATTTTCTTAATTTAACGTCTGAAACACGAATACACATTTTTTTATATTATAGGATTTTCGAAAGAATTGCTGCCCTTTGATTTTTAGCCGATTATCTTTTTGTTTAGAGAGATATAGTATTTCGCAGGTCACATGACGAACCTGGTATCCGTAAACATATCAGTATTGTAAATATTTGCGCTGTTTAGATATCGCATATATTACACTCATGAATAACACGCGGATCTCTCTAGCACGTTTGCAATTTAAACAAAATATAACCATTACATGAAAAAGCAATGTCTAATAGAAGGCAATATGATAGCAACCTGAAACACCATCTAATAATTTTAAACTTTTGATTTGTTCACGGTTTAATGGTTAATAAATAGGTCATCGTGACCGTCTTATTGTCGTGTTCGTCAATTTTTTTTTAGAGAAACAGTTCACACTATTTCTGAAGTAATTAACCTATGACTTTAGTTAATTGACCCAATTTTGAAAGAATTGATTGTTAGTTGTTTTTTTATAAAGGAATTATCCTTGACGGCAAGAACAAGCAAATTATACATCATATGTACACCGTTTCTAAACCTGCTGACGACGAGATACATAATATATAACTTACATATTTAGATAAGCTAGACACAATTTAACCGGCTTTAACCAGCCTGACCGAACCCCGAAACTGGAGCGTCGAAATTAGAGTTACCAACTCATAATTAATTTTACGCATATACAATCATGAGTAGTTTTAGAACCTGTGAACTCGTGAACAAACTTTACTTTTAAACAGCACATATATATATATATATTGTTATATGAATTGAACTCCTGGATAGAGTGTTGATACACGGTTTTTAGTGTAATCGTTCCGTTATTTGGCGGTGTAGTTTCTTTAAGTTTGCATTTCCTGTTTGACTAGAATATTTATTTTAAATGTTAAATCGAACCAGGTGTGCAATGGTTCGATGATCACTTTGCTATCATATTTGTGAGGCATGTAATGCGTAACAGGTAAACATTTGATTAATGTACGTGACAAAACGCATTGCTTAGTGGTTTTATAAGTAAACACGGATGTCCGGGTTGCCAGATTAAAAGAAATATCGAAGCGACGTAAACAACATAATTTACGAAACTCAACAAAAATAAGCATCAAGTTATGAAACTTCATATTGTTGCAGCGATAATCGCGCTGTGCTTGCTTCTGGGAGATTCGCGTAAGTTCGTTTTATTTTGCCTTGAATCTTGTTTTCAATATAGATTTTTACTTTTAAAAAATGTTTATTAGTCACACTTGTTTAGAATAACAACCAAATTATTTTCATCGAGAAAGGAGGATATTTTAGTTTTCACGAACGCCTGAACACTCTTTCCTTTTCTTAATTATGTATATTACCTCGTATTCTTGTCTACGTTTTGATAATACCAGTATGTACAATCAATATCATTGTTTGATATATTTAATTTTAGCAACATTCGAACTGAGTAATATAGGGAATCACCGAGACGTGGGACGGGATATTGTCTAGTCAAATCTCTTAAATTCTTCACAGACGGTACCGTCGGACTTAAACCATGAAAAACACGTCATAATACTATTTATTTGCACATTTTATTTAATTTCCTGAATAGAATATGTTATTTATACATGTAGCATGTACATCATGTACATGAAACAAATGCATCTTGATTACACACGCATGTTCTAAAATTATGATTTGTGTTTTGTAGATGGGATGTTTAGATCAGGTACGTCTATCTATCTATCTATCTATCTATCTATCTATCTATCTATCTATCTATCTATCTATCTATCTATCTATCTATCTATCTATCTATCTATCTATCTATCTATCTATCTATCTATCTATCTATCTATCTATCTATCTATCTATCTATCTATCTATCTATCTATCTATCTATCTATCCATCTATCCATCTATCTATCTATATATCCATCCATCCATCCATCCATCCATCCATCCATCCATCCGCCCACCCACCCACCCACCCACCCACCCAACCACCCACCCACCCAAACACCCATCCACCCACTGACCCGTCCGTCCGTCCATATATATATCCCTCTCTTCTGTGTATGTGTGTCCGTCTGTCCGTCCGTCCTACCGTCCTCCAGCCCCCCCGTCCGTCTGTCTGCTTTTGCCTGTCCGTTTGTTCGTCGATTTGTCATTGCATTAACGTATCGAACAACATCACCCATTCTACGTTATGCTTCAGTTATACATTTTTTGTACCTAAGATATCGAACATATACAATTTACTGATAAAAATAGATGAGCAACATACCAACATTCTACGTTAATCGCTATTATACGTATTTATGATTATATACAAGATTTCAAACTATCCCTTCAATATTCTACATACCGCATTTAAAATATTAGTCAATTTAAAAACAACTTATTATTAATCCAAAGAAGACAAAATGTTTAAACTGATTGTCAGCAGCGAAAATCCCGTTCGTTTATAAACATGACATTTGATACCATTTGCACCGGGTGTAACCATTAAACGTTATAATTACAGAACCGTGTGTCGACTGCCATGGACGATTTGTATCTATTGGTGAGGTGTACTTTGATGGATGTAATGGGTGCACATGTACAAATCATACACCACCTGTAAGAATATTTTGAACATTATTTTATCTACTAACATAACTCCTATGAATCCAAAAGAAAAAGAGTTTACTATTTACCTACCTTCCCACGATGTAGGTCCTCGTCCATAATATGAAGTAGTTATTAATTAAATTGTATGCGCTACCGTAAGAATATTTTTTTCGTATGTGTATCCTTTTATGCCGACTTTTATTTTTCTTCTTACCTACTAACAAACCAGTCATGAGTGATCGACCCCACAGCGGTAAGAGGCGAGTGATTTCAAGTCAGGGACTCTAACCACTTGGCCACGGATGCCCCATATTCAGCATTAAAACCTCTTTCATAGCATTACAAAAACACATTTGCGACAAGACGTGCACAGTTCGTACACATTGGGATACCAACAATTTGATGAAAATATTATATATTAGTAGGAATAGAAGAGATTCATAAACTTCTTGGCAAGTGTAAGTATTGTAAACATGGTTGATAGTAAAATACATAACCGCAGCTCCCGCTAAATTTCCATTTTGTTTATTTCGCTCTTCGGGGCATAATATTTTGTTAGATACTGGGACCATACGCCCCTGGACATGGGGGAAGCAAATATCTCTATGGCCACTGCCATATGCATGCCATCTTCGGGATGGTTAACATTATGTACTATTAATTTTATGAATAGTGATTTCTGCTCAATCCGGGACTAGAGGGCGTGAGCGGTAGCTAGCATATTTCACTACCGTTCATGAACAGTCTCAGTCAAACCGAGACTGCAATATTTCATATGTGTCGTATGTGTCGTGTTCGGCATTTTCCAGCGGTCCACTCTCGTACTCTTGTTGATAGTAAAATAATAGTAATATTATTACAGGCCAAACTATAGTTTTATCCCTAGCAAAGGTCTTTTGAATATGAGCAATACAGTTTATAGTGGTCGTCTACGCACACTACTCGGTACCAAAACGGTGTAATAGCAATATATCAGTCGTTCATTCAATGACATTATAAATAGATGTTTTGTATGGATTAAATAATAACAAATGTCCAGGTTACATAATTCGAGCCTTCGGTTTTAATGTATTGATTCTGATCAACGTCCTTTGTGGCTCTACTGGCCGAATGTCTAGCTTTGGAAACAACTAGATCGGATCAGTAGTTATGGCCCTTCTTATATTGCAAAATCTATGACCATCACAATTCCAGCAGAATCATCCGAGTTGTTGCCCTTGACTGAATAAAAAGTGATATATTTTGCTTCATTGACACTGAAGTTCCTTCATTTCTCCGATTAACATTGTTTTGTGTCAACAAAATGTACACAATAAAAAGGTTAGCTAAACATGAAATAAATTAGTAGAACAAATGCAATTTTCTTTCTCTTTAACACACTTAAAGCTGTTACAGCTACACTTGAGAACATCATATAATACAAGGAAACAATTGTCGCAAGATGACCCTAGTGGTTGGGCTAACTCAGGAAAGAATCAATGACGGTGAATGCATTTACATAAGTTTAATGCAACTTTTAAAATATGTTTAATATATATACAATTATCTAAAAAAACAAGCGAATACACAGATGAAATATGAAAAGAATGTTCTCATGAACGTTTAAGACGTTCTTAGTATTGTAATAAATACTGAATATATCACAATAAAGTGTTGTTAGAGTTATAACAATGTTGATCTATGATCTAGCGCGATAACTGTGATGCGCGAGAGCTCATGAAGACGATGATGCGCGAATCCAATGGGTGATTGTCATCAAATGCCTTCTATAAGGGTTAATGACGCGATATGTAAATGTAAGATGATTAACCTCCACTGAGGTTGTGGATGATGTTCCTCCAGTGAGGACTGATAACGGGCCCACCTTGTGTCCCGGGGGTTGTCGCTATTAGAACATGGCCATGCTGCGCAGGTACGGGGACCGTCTCCACCGCTCTTTACGTTATACGTGGACGCTTAGCTCCACTCCGGAATATCCAAACCTGGATACATTAGGCTGTAATTATACATACGTTTTAGATGTCGGTTGACAAACATAACAGTCTTGCATAATTATCATTACCCAAACAAATCATTATTCAATAAATATATGTAAGCTGTAATAAGGATGAGTAGCAATGTATACCTATTCTACAACGCCATGTATACGCCATGTACGTCGCTGTTAATCAATGCCCCTAATACAACGCTATGTATAGGCGTCGAACATTTATACTAGTCACTCATCTCATTGTTAACTAATGCACCTAATATCCACTGTTATCAATCCAATCGTGTATTACAATCACTGAGTTATACGCCAACATTAACTAATGTACCTATTATACAACGTTATCAAATTAATATTGTTTTACAATTAATGATCAATAACAATAATTACATTTAATAAAGTAATTTCAAAATCATATGCTAGTCTCAAGTTAATGTTTGAGAAACATCAAAGCTAACCGGATGTCGTAACCGCCAACAAGATGGCGCCGCCCATTGAATACAAATGTACGATAAAGGTTAATAAAATAAATACCGACCACATATTGCCTATGAATTTCGCCGTCCAACTTCTGTTCCAAACAAAGCAACTATCAAGCAATCACTGCCAGAACTAGGAGACAACGGGTTTTATAGCAAACGTTACGCCCAAACCATTATTTCCCCCGTTCAGTTCATGACATACGTGGCTAAAGTTGCAGTATTAAAATCTACACGAGAGGCCCCTCACACAATTTTGCCGTTTAAGGAAGATAGACCTATACGTTTACATGCATTAGCACAAAACTAAACTTATTACACGGCCTCTCTGGCGGCCACTTAAAATGTGCACGCTTTACGTGATACATGAATACATCATGGATATTGTGAATTTGAACTCAACAATATATTAGGGTGTAACTAACAACTAACAAGAGCTATGTACGACCAATACGCTCTACCCGTGACATTTTGTGACAACAATATTCTCATAATTCCGGTACATGGCCGTTAACCCGAATATCAGAAGAGAAACTTTGATTAGAACTCTATTTTTAATCCACCGTTAATTCGAAGCAATATAAAAAAACTAACCGCTCGAACGATTTAAGAATAGTGTGCTCAACACGGGATTCGATATCTAAACCTCCGGCTTGAAAATCTGTGTACATCACATTTAAAGACAATCGAACCAGCTGGGTTTTTTTTCAACACACAATGCTTTAGACAGGATATGTGCAGTTTATACCATTATAAGAATGGTAGAAACTGAAATAAACTGTTAAAATGTATTAACATATTAATGGAGTTTCTATTTATGTAATTATATACTTAAACACGCACTCCTATATTATGAGGGTCATTCAATAAGTTGTGACAATGGCTTAATATCTTAAACGTTATATATACAAATAAGTTTATTTTCATAAAATCCTTTAATATAACAGCACTTGCGTTAATTGACCGAATTCCATCTTATTGGTAATATTGCAATACCGGTTGCTAGGCAACCGGAATTGATACGTCTCACTTCGTTGGTCACGGCGCATTCAAGCTCATCTAGGTCCAAATATCGAGTTCCTCGAAGCGGTTGTTTTAATTTTGGTAAAATATCAACATCACACGGACTTAACTCTGGTGAATAAGAGGTGTGACTCAAAAGTTCCCAACAGTATGACGTTATTAAGGACCTTACGTGGCTCGATTTACGGGGCGTCGCTTTACCGTTTAATATGATGGGGCCGGCTTCTAGCAAGCGCCTACACGTATTCAAAATACTCTTCAGATATTATTTGCTCTTTCCTCATACTTACGAACAGTTCTTCACTTTTTCAGCATTAAAATAGTCTGCGGCAGAATATGCCGTCCTGACCATGGCTCATCTGAAATGTCTGTAATACCACCTTTAAATAGCTGCCTCCGTGGTAAACTGTTTTAAATGATAGAGCCAATATGCCACAATCTTCCGTCAAATAATACTTTCCCGATTTCCCTCGCAAAATTCAATTTTTAAATATGCAAGTTGCTCACTGCCGATTACCGCGTCCCTGGCGATCGATGAGTGCCGATGACGCACGTCAAAATGACGTAATTGATACTAACGTTATTATTTTGTATCAGTTAAGTCGACAAAAAATCAGTATGTATGTTGACCAAATTTCATGAACAATCCTCCAATAGTTATTTAGATATCAGACAATTGTCACTTTTTCTTGAATGACCCTCGTACTGCTGATACCCACAATTGTATTAATTAACTACATAGCGCAGTGGTAAAGCATATGGATTGTCCATCCGAATGTAATGGGTTCGAATCTCGTACAGCTCATAATAGTTTTCTTTGAATATGTGTACATGTTCGATGTTGCTTCGTCGATTTCAGGTAAAGAACACATACAGGTTTTCAGCCAAGTTTCACAAGCTTGAATCTGGACTAAACCCCTACCATTATCCCACTGGCAGCTTTAGAAAATATATTTATTGACTATGTCTGTATGTTGAGTGTTTCATGTGTTAAAATGACAAAGCGTTGTTGTATAACATTGGAATGGACTTATCACGTGTATTGCTTTGTCTTTTTGTATTTATATTTACAAACTGAAACTATGTGTTGAAACGAGCTGAGTTATAATACTTATCGTGATTTCCCACATTTCATTCAGTTTCCATAGCGAGGAATTCAATGTTGAGAGATCGTTGAAGATATAATCATTTGTATACAATTTTATTTCAGAGTGCCATATGTACAAAGAAGGGATGCTTATGGAAGCAGCCCTGTGAACCTATAGCGTAATATCGTCCACAGTCACCAAGCACGATGAACCGTTGATTGCTGTCTCTATTCTGATTTTAAAATTTCGTTTTACACGTGCAACTTACAATGATACAAGAGACATTAATTATATTACCCGAGCCAATTAAACACCTAAACGACAACTCGACGTGGATTTCGTAACTCGTTTAGCTATGTGAATGCAAGATGAAAAGGTCTAGAAATGTGTATACTCAGATGATTATTTTAATATTTGTAGGCATTTGGCTTTTCAGAATTATTGTCTTTTCAGTGTTCTCAATCTCATTAAAATCAATTCCTATTTACGCATTGATACTCCCCGCTATCGCGATTCATATGCACTTCAGATGATGTTCGAGTGATCAGAACAAACGAAGAATCCACATAAAACACATATATCTGAAAAAAGATATGTTTTTAATTCTGTGGATTTCACAATAAATTCAAAGAAATGCACTCATTGGCATGTTTTACCAAAATAATACGAAGAAAATCCTGGGCGCGTTCATGTTTTTTGAAAACATTCGGAACATTATGTTTTTATCTGAAAAATATATATACTATCAAATTATTTGCTACTTTAGGTTTTCTGTATAGTACGCATAAATACATTTGGCGCGCTTAGCGTAGATGGTAGCGAGACTATTGCAACGTTCCATTATTATTACTCGCGAGTGTAATTCTAGGTTGGGTTACGAGTACAACCTACGAAGCGCTACTCCTTTTTGTTTTGTACCGCTATTGAATTCCGTCAAACACTCTTGGTTTTATTCAACAACTATTCAATAATGGTCGATTTGTTGTTTGTCAACGCATTTTTGATTGTGTTTCATAAGCTACATGCTACGGATATTGTCACTTTCAATACCGAGCGTAGACTGCTCCACAGCGTTTGACTGAACAGGGCATGCGCAGTGAAGCAGTACCGAATGCTTTTGTAGGCTGAAATCTGATCACTAATCGTAACGTCAACCTGACGTGACCTCCAATGCAGTGTTGTCAGATCCTTAGTGTAGAGTATCGTAGCGTGATAAAATGTCTGATTTTAATGAGATTCAGTGTTCTATGCATGATTTAAATGTAACCATGGTCTTATGGGGGTAAATTCAACACCTCCAATCCATGATTTAGGGTTCTTTATATATGGGTAATATAAAGCCTGCAATATATAGAAACATCACATTTAACAAACCATTACAACATGAATGACATTGCAGCCATTACAGAAATACATTATCTACAAACGCGGCAATTTCATTAATATACCAAACAATCGAGAACTCACCAGACAAATCCATATTTAGGTTCTGCAACCAAATATTTACCAAGAATCTAATAGCTGTAGAATATATAAACTACATTCTCAATCAGACCTTTACAAGTCTATAGAAAACTACTAAAATATATATTATTACATCTCTGTACTAAAATAGGTGTTTCTCTTAGAGAAGGTAGGCAAAGACTGAGTTAGTTAGAGTTATCATGCCATGCAGTGTTAGGGGTGACCTAAGTTAGTTTTCACTCACTCAATCCTGTCAACCAAGCTGTATTTGTACAATAATCAGTTTGTCAAGACATATATGACAACCGTATACAATATAAATAATACATTGATCTCATGATAAATGGTCTCATTAACTTTTACAGTTATTACTCAGTACTGTGAACATAGCCAGTGGAATAAGGGACATAAATATGAGTAAACACACTACAGAGAACTATAGCAGTTGTCTCCCTTGAACCACTATTAAAGGCACGGCTACATAAACTGCCGCAAATAATGTAACCTCATGCACAATATGACAAGTATATCTCAATTCGCAAACTTATATCTACCATTATTTTGAAAGAATAAGGATTGTATATGATCAAGTGAGCATTTAGACCTGACCAAAGAGTTATACGTGGATCTTTAAGTTGCACGGTTTTAACGCAAATGTTGTCGTCCCTTTGAAATACACGTACATTTTATTTTGAATATACAAAGATTGTTAAGATAAATATGTATATCAGTTGTTACACTCACTATATCACTATTGTTGAAAGTTGTTTGTAAATCTAATACCTTTCGTTAGGCCGTACTATATGTGTGCGTTGGTTATAATATGTATTTTAAGATGAATAGTAAGTACTGTGTTACTTATTTGTAAATATCGAATTAGATTGGAATTTATAACTCAAATAAATGTATTAAGTATTAGTAGTAAGCGATGCCTTTAGTTCACAAATAGCTTGTGATGGATGTCATATCTGTTGTTTATGGTGGCCAATTTGATAATATAGCAGAGCAATTGGTACAATTTTATATTAAACATGGCGTTGAGCTGTTTCTGTATACAAGTTTTTTTTTACATTTATTCTCTTACAATAAATGCACGTGGTTATGAATTGGACCATTTGTGTTGTCTTTATATCAAACACGGCCGCAACGTTCAAAGAAAGTTGCAAATTAAAACTCAGATTATGTATTGGGTTTAAAAAATATATTTGGTGTCCACTTTATCGGCTGTTGTGGATTCATTTCAGGAAAGGGACTGTATGCGATATTGATGAGTGACTGATGTCAAATCTAAATACAACTTAAAACCTTATAATGTGCTCAGTTACATATGAAATATCCATATGAACTCAATTAAGCCGCATGCTATCTTCCGGTTAATTATTGTAAATGGAAATGTTTGGTCCGGAAAGCTATCATATACATGGCCACGGGAAAATAATATAATCACAACAATTAATTTACATTTTTGCGGTGTTTATGCGGGTTTAAACGCAGGTAGTTAATGGCAATTTCAATGAAGCGAGTAATTGCATTTTTCGGCGTTTATGTGGTTTATGCGATTTTAAACGCCGATAGTGAAAATATGCGAAACAATTATTTAATAAATAGGCACCCATTAATAGCATACATTGTAAAAGAAAAGAAACGAACCTTCAATAGTGGCGGCCTCATCTATTTCGATGTTAGTGTTAACTGATAAATTCAATTGATCTAATGTCCATTAGAGGCGATAAGCGCTCGTGCCGCACGACCTTTCAGTTGTTCAACACTCCGCAGGGTTCTGTATTTTTCTTACTTTTTTATCTCTAGGAAAACAAGCTCTTAGTATTGGTGTATCATTTCTCTGTACATCATTCAAGAAATAGTTTGTCACATAATGTTTGTTATGAATTTGAATAGACGAAAACTCGGTTTACTGTCGGGCTTATTGTACCTCCTCCGGATGTAACCGGCTACTTAAGGCAGTGCTCTTTGCTTTTGATGGCCATTTGATCCTCCTATGGACCTACGGCAGAGAATTGTTGGGCATGCTTAAATGTGTAAGCAAGTAAAGATCTATTTCAACTCTATCCATCTTATCGTTTTCAGTTTTGTGAATTGACTGGAGAAACACCAGAGCCAATGTTGCAGCAACGTTTTCTTGTGTCCCTTTACATGTATTCTGTTGCGTAATTTAAGATGGCACATATTGCAGTTCTGCTATGAACTTTCGTATAAATAAATGGTCATTTTAGGCTCATTCATTCATTCATTTTTTCATTCGAATCATTATATTTAGATTATAAAATTAAGACATATCTGTATTCTTTTCAAGAACCCCTTGATTAGCCATATGTATCCGTAAGAAATGACATTTTCTCACTTGACAAGTAGAGCACTCTGTGTGATTCGAACCTGCAGCGGTGAGAGGTGAGACGATGTTTAGCTCTAGTGGCCAAAGGCAGGGCCAGTAGGGCTTATGCCATGGTATTTTGTCCGTCGTCCGTCGTCCGTCCGTCGTTCGTTAACGTTTTAATGTCAGTACTCTAGCACTTTCATTTTTCATCCGATCTTTACCAACCTTTACCAGATTATTAATATCAATAAAAGCTCGAAGAGTTCGAAAACCAGCCAGATCGGACCAGTAACACCGGAGTTATTGCCCTGAATTAACGAAAATATGTTGTCTTGTCAACACTCTAGCGCCTCCAATTTTCATCCGATCGTTACCAAATTTTAACAGATTATTATTATCAACAAATGCTCTCACGATTATGAAACCCAGCCAAATCGGAACAGCAAAACTGGAGTTAATGCCCTTGAATTAACGAAAATTACTATATTTTGTCTTGTCAACACTCTAACGCCTCCAATTTTCATCCGATATTTACCAACCTTGATTAGATTTTTAATATCAATAAAAGCTCGGACGAATTTGAATATCAGCCAATCAAACCAGTAACATTGCCCTTGAAGTAACGAAATGTTCTATATTTTGTCTTGTCAACACTCTGGTAACTCGACTTTTCATCCGATTTTTACCAAACTGTACCAGATTTTTAATATCAATAACAGCTCGAGCGAGTTTGAAAACCAGCCAGTTCGGATCTGTAACACCGGAGTTATTGCCCTCGAATTAACTTGCTATATTTTGTATTGTCAACACTCTGGTGCCTCCATTTTTCATCCGATCTTTACCAACCTTTACTAGATTGTTAATATCTATAAACGCTCAAACAAGACCTAAAACCAGCCAGATCGGACATGTAACACCGGAGCTATTGCCCTTGAATAAACGAAAATTGCTATAATTTGTCTTGTCAGCATTCTAGCGCCTCCATTTTGTATCCTACCTATACCAATCGTTGCCAGAATGTTGATATTGATGAAAGCTCAAGTTAAAACACCAACCAGATCGGACTAGTAACACCGAAGTTATGGTCCTTTAATTATTGACAAAATGTGTTAACACTGTAGCACCTTCATTTGTCATCCGCATTTCAGCAAAACTTTGCAGGGATGATCAATACCAAGCCTAGTTGTGCATATTTTCACCTTGTTCCGTTGAATGAATTTTGGCGAAGTTATGGCCCTTTAAATGTTTTAATACATATCATTTGTATGGACTGGTTCTGCTGAACCCCTGGGCGGATTTCATAGACACGTTGCATGGATGATCAGTACCAAGCCTAGTTGTGCAAATCATCACCGTGTTCCATTGAAATATTTTTGACGGAGTTATGGCCCTTTACAGGTTTTAATACACAAACTTTGTCTGGACTAGTTCTGCTGAACTACTGGCCGAATTGCAAAGAAACTTGACAAGGATGATCAGTACCAAGACTAGTTGTGCATATCATCACCGTGTTCGGGTTGAACTAATTTTCAATGAGTTATGGCCCTTTAAATGTTTTACTACACACAAATTGTCCGGACTAGTTCTCCTGAACCGCTGGTCGGATTTCAACTTGGCAGGAATGATCAGTACCAAGCCTAGTTGCGTTTACGTGGTCTCACCTTAGTTCCATTAAGCGATGGAAAGTCTTATATTAGCAGAATTTTATAACGGACATTTTGACAATAAAATATGTTTAAAAACATTTTTTACTGAAAAAGGTGCTATAACCTATTTAAAATGACCTACTAAATGCATTAATTTTGCAATACGCAAACTATTTAAGCCGAAAATAAGGTTTTATGTCATATCCCGGCCAACCCCGTTTTCGTATCTTGGAGAAGGGATTGAATGGGGTATGGAATTTAATACTCGGACCACATGGCTAGTCCTTGTCATTTTCCGGTTTAATGCTTTTTGACAGAGTTATGGCCCCTTACACACAAACATTTTCCGGAGTAGTTTTCCCGAACCTCTGGTTGATTTCAGTGAGACTTGGCAGGAATGATAAGTAACAATCCTGGTTGCGCATATCTTTGTCGTGTTCCGGTTGAATGATATTTGGTGGATTTGTGGCTCTTTAAAACGTTTTAATACACAAATTTGTCCCCACTAGTTCTCCTCAACCACCATTCGGCTTTCAAGGAAACTTGGTTGCGTATAACATTGTCTTATTCCGGTTGAATGTGTTATGGCCCTTTAAAGGTTTTAATACATAAGCTTTGTCCCGACAATCTTCTGATCCTCTGCCTGGATTTCCATGAAACTTAGGTAATAATTACCTTTATCAAACCTAGTTGTACATGTCTTCGTCGTGTTCCATTTTAATGATTTTTGGCGGATTTATGACCCTTTCTCCTGTAGGGGAGACATCTGTTTTTACTAAAAACAACCCCCAATTCTAATTAAGTATGGGTATTTAGGGACTCGAGGTACAACAATTAAATACAATGGATTTTGACCGTCTGTATAAAGGGGCCATCTACAGACGGTCAAAACCTATTTTATACAAGTGTTATGCCGCGAGTCCCTAAATAACCATATGAAATTAGAACTAGGGCCGCTTGTTTAAATTGTTAGCATGGGTCAAGGGTTTAAGTTTCTGTTGTGGTTGTTGTTGTTTTGGTTTTTTTTGCAATGTTTTAAAAGAAGTACTGATCGGAATTTTATAACGACAACCCTTGATATACGAGCCGTTTTTGCCAGTAGAGCGTCCACAGGCCCTCTTGGGTCTCTTTTTTTTGGAAGCAGCGTCTTTACCTGCGGACACTCTACACACTCAACCAAATACACGCAATTTAAACACACAATAATTATAAAGATAGATAAAAGCATAGTATACAACACCACAACATAAAAGGGTATACATGTATGCTGGGGGTTAATTAGAATAACGGCTGGTTAAAGAATATGAAAATTCAAAGATAACTATATTTTATATTTTATTCAAATGTTGCCTCAATTCAATGTACTATACAATACGATATATCATTAAACGAATGTGTAATTATTTTTTTTAAAAAGCTATACATAGTACAATATTCCACTAGCATAGACTGATTGGCCATATAATACACATTATTGAAAGCATTTTTTAATAAAGTGGTTGATGTACTATTTTCAGACATAATTTATTTAAAAGGACTCTGAAATCGACTCATCGATCTTGGAACGATGACGTCATCGTGCTTTTTTACCATATATGGCATATTGACAAAATACATTTTAAAGCAACAAAATCACTGCAAATTGATTAAAAATAAATATACAGATATAACATCTATACATTGTATGCTTATTTTTCATTTGCAGTGAGTTTCTTTGCTTTAAAATACATTCTTCAAATATGCCATTTATGGTAAAAAGGCGCGATGACGTCATCGTTCTGAGATGACCGCCTTCATTTATGTTTCTTTGCACATTTTTAATAATTTCTATCTCCTTTTTTTCATGGCATTTTGATAATTCTTTCGTATTTTCTCAAGTTTTTTCAGAGCCCTTTAAAATAAACCTTGCTTGAAAATAGCGCATCATCCTGTTTAACTCACTAAACGTTGGTAATCATCACCTAAACACAGTGTATACAACACGTATCATAGGCAATACAAATGTAAACTCCTCAAAATACTTTAAGGACCACATTATAGAGTGTGCCAAAAGTATTGACTTTCGATATGGATCTGAAACTGCAGAATATTAAAGATTAAACAATTATTATTGTTCTTTTTATGGTCCTTAATTTGTTTTGAGGAGTTTACATTCAAGGCCGGGTGGAACCTACGAGATAACAGTATAATTTACATCTAAATAACATCATAATCAATCTGTTGACATTCATACACCCCATAATCACAACGGCTGTAAATGGTTACATTGTGATAGTTGGTAGGCAATCATTATAGTTAATTACAAATATCATATATAAACAAATAATACAACAACAAAACAAATTGTATCTGTTAAGAGTCAGTGAGTGTATACATTTCCCTTACATTGGGGCCTGATCAATCAACATTAAATATTACAACTATAACATGTTAACACAATGTATAACGCACATCTATTTTCTGAAATATAAGTATGCACGGTTTTCTAGAAACTGATGTTAAATCTTAAAATGTCAGAAGATGGACATGATCCAACTCTTTTGCTTTTGCTCTTTAACTTGCAATAAAATATGTTTAAACTTAAACATTGATTCTACACTAATTGTTCAAGTTCCGATTTGGAAATTATGTAAAAGTAAAGTTTCATGCTGAGTCACGAACATTCGAAAGTTTATATGACATGAAACTGAAAACCGATATTCTGAGCTCCCGAAGAACAAACATATTAAACCCCATTTTAAATTATTGATTTAAATATAAATATAGTAAACATATAATTAAATTACACCAGTTTCTCGAGAGAATTAGAACTGAAAATTAACCAAAGCATACTTATCATTATCATACTTATCATTTTTAATTTGCGATCGATTTCGTTTTCGGTCGACGACATCAATGAACGCATTATGCAACGATTATTAGCGATTATGATTTGTAACATCCTAGTAGTATTGACATAGTCTAACATTGAGGCGACGACTAGACAAATTTATCCTTTAAGGCGGTAACCGTTTGATGAATGTCCTTCACTCCGTTTTGTCGTGCCCTTATCGGTTTTCACCTTGACTTCGGACAAGTCATCGAGTACATATGTGATTAGCTTCTTAGGTTTAATTTTTTGACATATTAAATACATGAACATTTCTTTGTGTTTCTTGTAACACCGATCTACGCTTTCTCTAATGTAAGGGGCTAACTCGGCGGGGTTTACTTTTATTTACAATGTCCTGTTGTTTAGGGATGATGACAGGGTACGAGTGGTGTTTGGTGCACCCTTGTACCGGTTTAAACTCTCCCGGTGGTCCCTTTTTCCACTGACCGTTTAAAGGCGGTACCCCTGTTGTCAATTCTTATATGTTTGTGATATGCTTTTTTACTGAACGTGTTTGTGATGTACTTTTTGAATCACATTTGTAATACTTGTTGGAGTGACAGTATTCTGTGAATGCTACTCTTCCTGTTGGACTTATAACCTTTTCTTTTCACATTTTGCACAATTTAAGAGCCGTACATGACGTGTAGATGTGCATTATAGATTTGTTTTCTCAGTGCTATTTGAGAAGTAATATAGTGCACAGAAGTTAAACTTTAAGATGTTCTGTATCAGTGAGTTTAGTGCAAATACACTATCAGTCAGTTTAGTGCAAATACACTATCAGTCAGTTTAGTGTAAATACACTTTAACATGGAAATCGGTACATTTGAACGGTTTGTGTTAAGTGAATGTAAAGCGCATATATAGATATTCTATGTACATTTCTGATTTGATTTATGTGGCTGTAGTGTATGCCGTGTCGTTATTATTATTTTAGTGTATGTTTTGTACCCTCTGAATCAGTAGTATTTTTCTAGCACAGTACAATAATTATTATTATTTTCTACATTGTAATTCAGTTCAGGGTATAGTGCTGGTGATACATGTTATGTTTTACGCATTACTCTTACGGTAGACAGAAAAGCCGAGCAGGAAGTAGATCATTCACTGAACGCAACCAATCAAATACACGTACTGCAAACAAATGACAATTGCATATATAAACATTTAGAATGGCGAGATTCCATATACATAAAATGTATGCCAATTGGGTTCCACATTGGAACGGTCAGTGGCACAAAGACCGCAGGGATGTAAACCGGATTCTAGGGTATAACTTACTTTTCTAAAAGTACTAAGGCCAAACAAAATTAATACTTCGATTCCGCTAACGTCTTGAAAAAAATAGGGTAGGTAGGTAGGCATAACTTTGTTTTTTCCCTACGCGATATAAAATAGTAAGACTTCGGTTACTTTCTCTACATAAATCATTGTATTTCAATATATGTTGTATTAAAACATACATTATTGAATTTTATAAATGAATATATACAAGTTTAAAAAAGATTTGTTGTCTCTTTCTATTTCACCCTAAATAAACATCGAAATATAAAAAAAAAAAAAAATCCATAACCTCTCGAACAAGTTCAATATTAAATGAGCTAGATCAGGCCCCAGTATCACGAAAAAACTCAAGTTGAGATTTTAATGACTCAAAATTTCAAATAGCAACCAAAATAATAGATATTCTTTTCCATTATATAGAAAATTAGTAGAGTTTGTTGTTATCTTTTAACTCAAGATTTCAAATGTTTTCTCTAATATAATTTATTTTACCAAGATTTAAGAAAATGAATTTGAGATGGACTCAAATATTTCAGATCCGAATCGAATACATATTTTACATTATTTTGCAATCAACTGTTGTTTTTTACAATTACTTTTCACAATATCAGAGCATCTGACTTGAAAGCTGGAGGTCCAGAGTTCAAGCCCCGAACTGGCTGGACATTTTTCTTTGGCGACCTGTTATATTTGGCTCCCAACGTAAATAACCTTTGGTTTAATATGGCTACTGATATGGAACCTCGAGATTATTTATACAATGTTCTCTGTGACGCTAAGAATTGGGGACAAATTCTAAATTAGAAGGGGGTATTTTATAGCTTGATTAAAGCTTGATTAAAGCACGCTTTAAATATAACTGTTAGTTATAGCTTAGAGTCATTGTTGTATTTATAATGAACGGTAAATGCGTATGCAACAGGGTGGGTGACTTATTTTTTTGATGCCACTCATTGCCACTTATAGTTATTTTACCCGACAAAGCTGTCAGATGAATCATAGGCGTTAAGATGGCTATCAGGAGTCCAAGAATGTATGAGTCCATGGTAGGACCATGAACACATCTGAAATAGGAAGCGAGTAAATCTGAATGTATTAAAGCTTTGCAATAATTGAATATGTTTTTACACATTAAAGTAGTAATGATTATACACCACCCTAGGCAGAACCTCATCTTTTGTGTAAGAACTGATTAAAACGCTTTCTGTCCTCTTGCAAATGATAAACAAGGGCGTTCCGCGTTTAATAATTAAATCGTTTGCAATATTGTTTATGTAATTTTAAAATAATGCTACTACATAACTCAAAAAGGTTAAAACATTGCTTACCATTTGAATATATCCTTTGATTTATTTATATGACTGTAAGATATTTTATTATATTATACTGTAGTAGTGTTCTTAAGGACCTATTTCTAAAGGAGCCTATTGTATTAAGTGTGGGGGTGGGGGGGGGGTGGTATTTTATTATATTATACTGTAGTACTGTAGTAGTTATACTGTAGTAGTGTTCTTAAGGACCTATTTCTAAAGGAGCCTATTGTATTAAGTGGGTGGGAGGGTGGGGGGAGGGTAACACATTTAACCAGGTAACTGTAAAACACTGTTTGACATACAATTACATGAGAAAATAGTGGTATTCAATATTGTTTCAGTTGATGAGGCCCTCCCAATACCGCTTTTGTGTGAAACCAACATATTAAAACATAAAAGCAGATGTTTCATTAGTTGTGTTTTGGCGTGTTTTCCTTCTAAAAACAATGAATTATCAAATACATGTTATATTTATTACAGCTTATCTGTTAATTTGCTCTTTTGTTTTTCATAAACGTAAAGTAATATGAAGTATTATATACTTCTATACCCTAGATACTGTTCAAAATACCAATGCTTATTCAAAGAATAAACTTTACTCGGCCCTCAGTTTATATACCTCAGCTAATTGGTCATGTAGTATGTTACATGTAACAGTAAAATTTAAGTAACCCATGAATAAACGTCACTTTTAATCGGCAGATATACATTATTATATAAATTACTTGAACACCTCGATAAAGTTTTGATAAATGTTTTTTTCGTGTACAATTTTGTCGCTGTTTGGCGGATAAGTTACTTTAATTCAGTACCATTTTCACTTTAAACCTGCTTGTAAATATATATAATTGTTGATTTTTCAACTTCTCTTCGTTATTTTGCCATAGGTTTCAAACTTTGAATATATTGCTGATGAAATATGACAACAGTTAGTAATATGAAAAAAACAATTTGCCGTATACCGTTCTTATAATTAAAGGGAATGTAGCGACACAGCCAAACAACAAAAACTTGGTAAACGGTGAAGGAATTATCAAAATCGGATAATAAACTAAAAATATATGACCATTTGAAGGTTGTTTTAAAACAGATATGGGAGCAGCCCTTTTGAGAACTATGACGATATAGTTTCAAATGCCCATATATGGAATATTGATACATATTTAAAGCAAAGGAAATCGCGTCGCTATGAATGTAAAACCCTTGTAATACTGGTCATATAAATCAGTATTGCCATTAAGCATAAATATTTTTCATACAGTTTCTGCCAAATTGTTCCTATAATTCAGTAATTTTTCATATTTATAAATATTACATATATGGTCATTTAAAACTGTGATGTCATACATCTCAAAATAGTGGCTATTGAGTATATGAATATTGAGTTCTGCTCAACCCGGGGCTAGGGGGCGTGAGCGGTAGCTAGCATATTTCATTACCGTTCATGAACAGTCTCAATCAAACAGAGTCTGCAATCTTTTGTTTTTATCGTGTTCGGCCGTTTCCAAAGGTCCACTCTCATACTCTTTAATGATTTTTTTTAGTCTTTGATATAGTCAAATTTGTTCATACTACTACTACGAATATTTTGATGCACTATTGAAAAACATTGCTTTGTGTCATAAGTTGGGCCCGGATTCAGTTCTACATCTCCTGACAGTATAATTAAAGTACCCATAATTAGGAAAAAGTAGTTCCAAGGCGGTATCCTTATGATCAACCCGTGTATGTTGGTAGTGACGCAAACGTTGCATCTATTGTAATTGTTGTTTGTTTTGAATGCCATTTGCGACATCTAGTACATGGATTCGCAGCATTACTCGAATGTAGATCGAAGATTTTCATATTGGTTTCGTCATCGCGCCTTAGATTCCCGCAAAAAAAATTAAAAATCAAAGTTATCATCCACATTTTGCAATTTCATTCACCGATTGCCCCATCAATAGTTTATTTACATGAAAGCAATGATAAAACCTTCAACTGCATTGTAAAAATCAAACATGCAACGTAAATTATACATCAACACGTGTGGCTAACGGCTATATTGTTTACATAGCAACAGTGCGCCCATACTGACGTCATCCCGAATTTTTTTCTGTATCGATCGAGAGCGAGAATGCCGTTGCCTTCCTGCTATCAAAATGTTAAGATTTAAAATTCGACATACGCACGAGGCGGGATCCGGAAGAATGACTGGATTGGCCGAGTTTTCACGATAGATTTGAATGCGTGGCTTATTTGAATGTGTTCTGTGAATGCTGCATTTCCTGTTCGACATGGAAATGTTATAATGACATATATATATATAGCTCACATTTTATGAATTGAGACTTCTCCTTTCTAAACTTTGTTCAGTACAAATCCTAATTTAGAGTACCGGCTTGAATCAAAGACAAGCTTTCCCATATATTCGTCTCTCGTATTATTAAAATGTATCTCCTCCATACAATCTAATGCAAAATGTTGATAATCTAGATAAAACTTGTTTGCAAACATTTCTTTCCGTGAGTCTAGTAATGAAAGATCGCCTACTCCATAAATGCAAATTCCCCTTACCCACTGGCCATGACACGACCAATCTCCCCAGTTCTTGAAACGGGCAAGGAATGGTTTCACTACGTCATCAGTTTCAGGTAGACCTAAAATAGTAACAAAATGTGCTATTATCTTTATACATTCAAGAAAGTGGTGATCTCGAAAACAACACGTGTCCAAGTCGGTGATCGATGTCACAAGCTTTCATGACGATAGTAGACAAAATATAGGAACGTGGCCAGAGTGACTATACCACATGACCTATGACGTCATTATTGCTAATTCTTGAAGAAGAACATTGTAAATATTCGCCCACATTGAAAGCTTCAGAGTACGTTAAGATTTTTATTTCTTAACCATTTTTCTACAAATGAAAGCGCATTCGAAAACAAAAAATGTACGCTACCCACGACTAATATTCTTTTTGTGTGAAAGTTGGTACTTTTCGAAAACACTTTGGAAAACTTCTGAAAATGCACCAGAAATAATTTGCTAACCCTTGAAGCGTCAATTAATTTTGCACATATTATGGAAACAATCCATGCATATAACCTGTTTTCATCACGAAATATTCCCCATTATTATTTCACATCAGGTAGGTGAAAGGGTTTTGGGTTAAATAACCAGTTCGCCGGAATTAATGAATTTTTCAATTATGCTAATCCGTGAAGTCATTTTTGTTGTCAATTATCTACATCTTCATTCAAATCCTATGCAAAAATAAAACATTTTAATGAAAGAATTTTAATGGACTAGATAACCATTTCCGAAATTTACTACTTTTTATATCTTCTTTTAGAAATATGTACAATTTTGTTATATTCATATGCGTCATTCTGAAAATTAATGTTAAATCTTTTTGACTATATTGGAATTGTTCAACGACTTTTAATATAGTCAAATTTATACATTTTAACCTTAATTAGTGTTTATCATTGGAAAATAAATGGACAAGTAGCATAAATAGCTTGTTTGTTAATTTACATTAAAATGTGTCAATCAACCTAAATACAGTATTTTGTTTTTCATAATCATTGTGATGCGTTATTTGTTTCAAAGGAGTATTTTCTTTGATTATTGTACAATGTATTGCCTGTTTCTAAATTTGCAATTTGACACGAATTATGATTGTCCTGTGACTTTTAATGTTGTCAAACTGTTTTGTTTTAATTTTATTTCAAATCTCGAGAGTACATTCATTTTTTTTGACATACTATACAGATATGATTGTTACGACCTCATACAAGTGTTATTTGTAATAATACCTCTCTGCTCTCTATTAAGAATTAAGTCATACATAAAATGATTATACAATATAACGTATTGCTAATTACTGCTAAGTAACCTACAGTTCAATGCATATCCTGAATCACATTCCATCTTTTTTTAATGATATTCCCTTTTTCTAAGGGGAATATATATATTGAGAACAATTCAATATTTCTAAATCTTTTAACTTGTTTTATATACACAGAGTAGATTGGAAGACATTTTCTCAATTTGCAAGAATAAATATACTTTTTACAGAGAAGTGCTAAAATATATTAAATATTGTCAATATCTGTTACACATTTAGACTCTAAAATCATATCCTTCGGTTTAAATGCTAACGAAATATTACATTCTTCCTTTAGATGGCCGAAAAGCTCTATAAGAATATTTCTGGAAAAGATGCAGTCGTAAAATAAATGTAAAATAGTTTCTTTAGAATTATTACAAAAAGTACACAGTTCGGTTTCAGACATTCCACATTTATGTAATTTTGCATTGGTAAAGATAATTCTATGTAAAACTTTGAATTGCAGATATTGGAGGTATGTATCGTACACCGAAAGAAATGTTTGTTTATATAATGTATTCCAATCCTCGATATTTAAGGTTATGTCCAAATCTTCCCAAAGGTTTCCCATTTGTTTTGGGTATTACTAGGTGATTCGACCACTGACTTCAAAAACTGAGGATAAAACATCTGATTTACTTGTTTGACCACTTTTAGTTTTATAACATTATTATTTATTGGATGTTTGATCTTAGTTTGGTTCTTATACATCTTTTCCAATCACTCGGGATTGCACTAACCACTCCCATATATTTGGTAAACAGGACATGCATATTATATTTTGCACATACATTTTTTCAAATGATAAAATTGAACAATTATCGTCCACAATGTCAATTATAAAAAATATCCCATTTTTACATAGATCATGATAAAAGAACGAAATATTGTTGACTTTTAGATTTGGGTTATAAAATATTGGTTCTGATAAAACCTCCTCCGCCGAGTTATTGGAATTTTCCTGTATCATTGCCCAAGACAGTATCACATTTTTCCAAAAGCTATGCGTATGATCGCCTACTTTTATAAGACCGTCTCTATATCCTCCAAATTTTTCCAAATCGTCCAAAATAAGTGTTGTCCATGACGCAAACTTATCAGGGTCTAGACGTTTTTTAATCCATTAATCCAACTGAATTGAAGTGTGTGACTTAATGATTTAATATGTGACATTTTCAATTCACCCTCTTCGACTGTATTTATCATAATATCGCGTTTGATTTTATCACGTTTATTTGACCAAATAAAATTAAACATGTCCCGATAACATATTTGGGTGGGGGCGGGGTCAGGCAGCACGGTGAAACACTGAATAAGAAGAGGCAAGAGTTTTTAAAACTGTTGTTTTTCCTATAAGGGACAAGTTTCTAAACGACCAATCATTATGTAGCTTTTTTATCTTCTAAAGTTTATTTAGATTTAGGTAATTATGAACAGTATAGTTATCATTTTGTAAATTGTATTCTATACCTAGAAGTTTGAACGAACTCATCTGATTCCATCTTACAGCTTTGCATGCATTTAATATTTCATTGCATTCTTCTTTTTTTTGATCCTATCGAAACAATTTCAGTTGTTCGCCTTAAGTCCGGAACATAACGAACACTTGTCTACCGTTTCGAAAGTCATATTCAATGATTTTTCGTCGTCTTTGAGGAAAAGGGATTAATCATCGGCGTATTGATTTATTAAATATTCTGAATCATTGATTGTGATACCTTTAATATCCAAATTAATTTTATAACGTTGCACTTAAGATTTTTACAGAAATTATGAAAATATATGGTGATAGAGGGTCTTCCTGTCGTACACCACATTGTATTTAAAAGTATTCAGAACACTGACCATTATTTAAAACACAGCTGGTGATATTATTATAGAAAGTGTGAAACCATTGCAGTATAGAATCACCAAAATTAAAAAACCTAAGCGTGTTTTCTATAAAATAACATTCCAGTGAATCAAACGCATTTTCAAAGTCCAGTAAAACAAGTAAACCAGATAAATCTAATTCTTCACATTTTGCTATAATGTCTAAAATGAGTCTGTTTGATTCCTTATGTATCTGTCTTTCATAAAACCAGACTTAGTTGTTTCAGACATGATAACTGGAAGTATCGTTTACAGACGCCCAGCAATGGCTGCCGAAGCAATTTAGTGTCAACGTTTAAAGCGACATAGGTCCCCAATACTTAAGATATAGTTTCGATTTTCCTTCTTTTGGCAATTACGTAATTATACCTTGTTTTTTGGTAATACGTAGTGATATTGAATCACATCCGAAATTTAATGAATTAACAAGATAATTGCCGATTTCGTTCCAGACAAAATTGTAAAATTCAACTCAAAAGCCATCTGTCAAACTAATTAGATATCTGTGACGCTTGCTTGTTTTCAAGACAAACGTCTAAAACAGTCCTTCTGAACAAAGTTTGATTTTTGCCATTACACTGGTAACATTTCTGATTGTCTGAGAGACCTCCTATCCGAGATACACAGAAAGATAAAAAGACAATAAATGTATAAATAAACAAATGCGGATGGTCAGAAATACTTTAATAAAAAATTAAACAAATTATGGTCACGTGGTTCCCGGCCAGTTTCAAATTCGTTTCTATACAACCGGTCAAGACGTTTGTATTTATAATCAAGCATGGAAGATGATCAAGATTACAAACTAATACAATAACGCAAATAATGCACGTTACCCTCGCCCGATATTCTGATAATGTGAAAATATGTAAATTTGCACAAAAAAAACCCCAAACACAACAACAACAAAAAAACTGAAACCTCTGAAAATGGGCCAGCAATATTTTGGATCATTTATTTAAGAAAACAAGTTACTTTTTTTGTTTTAAAGAAAGTGAATTAATTTGTTCGAGCCCACCCACAGTGCAAAACGAAAGTTAGTTTTTAAGTTCACTTGCTCCTAAATATTTAAAGTTAGGCTTATCTATAGTTTGGCCATTTACTTTTTTTAAAACAAGAGGCCCAAGAGGGCATGTAATCGCATTATTGGATAATAGACTCCCAGATACCATTTACATGAATATATTTTGAAATCGAGCCAGCGATTTTAGTCGAGAAGATATTTTAATATATTTGTAAAGATTTTTCTTAATAGTCATAAAGGAAACGGTTAGAGCAAATTTGGTAGAGGGTCACAAAAACGCCGTTCATATAAAATTATTTTAAAATCTGACTAGTGGTTTTACACGAGAGAATTATTAATTTTTAAAAAGTGTTTTCTATAAAGCCATAATTATAGGAAAATAACCATATAGGAAAAATAATCCTCGTTCCTGGCGGTCATAGTTTTTAGTGAATCAACCCAGTTTGAACACTATTGGTAAATGGTTACCAAATCACCATTTCTATAAAAAATACGTTGACATCTGGCGTTTTAGACGAGAAGATGTTTACAGTTTTCTGTAATAATATAGCCATACATGGAAAATACGCACCGCCCTAGCGCCGATGTTTTTTGACGGATCGACTTGAACAATCTTGGTAGAAGATCGCTTCAGCATTATGTTTAGTAAGGGTTTATAATGGACTTTTCTGGAATATAAAACTGCAGGACTATACCCCACCTTCCTATATTTTCCCTCTGTTGGCATGACAACCCGAGTTCTGGGTTGATTGCCAGATTTTGAAAAACATTGGGAGATAACAACCCAGAAATCGTTCCTGTGAAGTCCTATGATATTTCGCCCAGTGGTTTCAGAGATGTTGTTTAAAATGTTTACGATGACGGCAAAAGACAACAGCGACGGACAAAGTTTGACGACGGACAAAATAGCGATAAAAACATAGGTTTATACAAATTTAGAAAATTGACAACACAAATGATTTCACGGTTTAGCATAAAATAATCGACTTCACGGATTAGCATAATTTAAAAATTCTTGCGAACTGGTTCTTTGACCCAAAACCCTTACTCTTACATGATGTGAAATAATATTGTGGGAGTTTTCGTTATAAAAAGGGGTATATGCATGAATTTTGTTGATAATATGCGCAAAATTATAGAACGCTTCAAGGATTAGCAAATTTGTTCTGGTGCATTTTCAGAAGTTTTCCAAAGTGTTTTCCAAAAGTACAAACTTGCACAAAAAAAATAATATCAGTCGAGGGTAGCGTTCATTTTTTTCGTTCGAATGCGCTTTCTTTGGTAGAAAATGGTTAAGAAATAAAACAAATTATTGCACTCTGAAGCAGGGTGAATGTTTACAATTTGTTTCTTCAAGAATTAGCAATAATGACGTCATAGGTCATATGGAATAGTCACCCTGGTGGCTATGAAGAAAAAAAATGTTCACCATTAAGAAACCAAAAAGGAGGGAGTTTAGCCACCGACGCGATTTCTAAATTTTGAAGATTTCTCTTCATAGACTCTATCCGGCTTAGTGTTTGCCATAGCGTTACCGATATTCTCTATATGGGTCACACTCTAATCTGTGAAGAACGCTGGTAGTAAATTCTTCATGAATAAATGTAGCCAGTATTGGAAATTCTGAGACATCTGATTGGTTTGAAAAGTCGGGTAAACACTAAGGATAGAGAGAAGCAGAGATAGTGATAAAGTATATATATGTAAATCAATGTTAGAAACTAAATACTCACTCGTTTTTCCGGATTTTTGTTTGTACCTTTTAACTATTCCTTGCGAAAATGTCGCTCAGGGAATGAGTCAGGTATACATTATTCGTATTTTCTGCAACAATGTTTTGCCTAAATATGCTCCACAGAAATTATCGAAATTCGCGGTCACGTGAACAAGTGCTCTCCATTCTATGCTTTGTGAAGACCTTTAATGAATATATGTATATGTTTATTTCGATAATTGATGAAGAATTTCCAATTCGGTTGGGAATTTTAAGCAAACTAATTGTGCAGGAACGATAACTTAATCGCTTAGCGAAATAATGCACGGGATAGTAAAAAGGTAAAAACAAATGTACACCTGACTCAATCGCTGAGCAAAATAACGAACGGAATAAAAAATAAAAATAAAGATAATAAAAATGTACACCTGACCCAGTCGCTGAGCAAAATAACGCACGGGATAGTAAAAAGGTAAAAACAAAAGTATACCTGACCCAATCGATGAGCGAAATAATGAACGGAATAATAAAAAGGCAAAAACAGGTAAAAACAAATGTATACCTGACCCAATCACTGAGCGAAATAGTGCACGGAATAGTAAAAAGGTAAAAAGAAATATACAAAAGACCCAATCACTGGAGCGAAATTTGCGCACGGAATAGTAAAAAGGTTAGATCCTTAACCGAAATCCCTGTACAGCGAGGTGTGGGTTCAGGTTTTACTTTGTAAGATCCAAGTTACACAGATCTGTGAGTGGCGGTTTACCATTATAATAACCCGGTACATCGATGTGTGGGTTGCTGCTTGCATGTAGAAGATCTCGGTACACCGAGGTGTGGGTGGCGGTTTACCTTTATGCGATACCGGAACACCGAGATATGGGTGGCGATTTACCTGTAAACGATCCCGTTTCACCGAGGTATGGGTTACGTTTATAATAGCGAGGTACATCGATGTGTGTGACAGTTTACCTTTATAATACCCCGGTATCGATGTGTGGGAAGTGGTTTACCTTTATAATAGCCCGTTACATGCGTGGTTGCGGTTTACCTTTATCAGATCACGAGGTATGGGTGTTTGTTTACCTGTATACGTTCCTGGTACACCAAGGTTCGTATACGTGTTTATTTATTCTCGTATATTGCATATTAGCGAAAAGACCTAGGTATTATATTTCACCCGAAGTGCCTTCAGGTACAAAACTCTTTTTCAAGAAATAAATCAATTCTCGGTCCTGGTTGGGATAGAATGCACTTCACCGAGGTGTGGTTTGCAGTTTGAGCTCCTGGTACACATGTGTGGTTTGCGGTTTACCTTTATAATTGCAAGGTACACCAAGATATGGTTTTGGTTTATCTTATATGATCCCGGTACGTTTATAAAAGCCCGGTACATATATGCTGGCAGTTTACCTTTATAAGATCCCGGTACACCGAGGTGTGGGTTGTGGTTTAATGTCGAAAAGAAAGCTTCATCGGGTATGTAGACGTTCTTTGTCCAGTTGAGTAAATCACGAGCTCTTTTATCGTGTAGTACATAATCGACAAATCCACGGTTCACAATGATGTGGATGGCCCCTTTGACGGGCACAATGCCGTGGGGTGGAGTCCCGGCATTTTCCCAGCGATCTTTGTGCGCTCTGATAATAAGATGATAAAAAATGTGTTAAAGATCGAAAAATATTGTATACAGAATCATGCAAAATAAGAGCTTTATAAATTGGGTAAATTGTTTGTATTGTCTTTTATTATATTTAAATACGAATAAATGGCTCATCTTGTGTTGATTAATTTTAGTTATAGCTGCTACTGTGGTAAATATGTGAGGCAATGACACAGACAAACGACTCATACAATAAGAGCCTCTGCGTTTATAGCTACAAAAATGAGATATAGGGTCATATAGAAACCACAGCGTCCGAACGCAATGGCATCGTAGGTAAACACATATTAAAATCGAAGGCATGTCGTTATTCGTAATTTCATGTTCACTATCTCACACCGAAATCGAATAAATCGAATATGTTCAAAAGCGTTTAAATTTAACACAGGATATCATTTTGTTTATAGGCATTGAATGGTTTAATAATGTACATGTACCTGTACATAGCAGGTATCGCTGTAATGCTCCATTAAGAAAGGCGTACCTCTCTCGGGACTTGAACACGCGAGCATCAGTAATTCTAATCACTTAGCTACAAGTCCTTATTGACAGCACAATGTCATACATTCCGATAAAAAATAACTTGAACACACCTCAAGATGAAACAGTATACTCGTATAGTCCATCATGTCGCAAATGCACATGCGACTTACAGTAATGTTATTACTTACAGGTCCTTTGGGATCATCAAGCTGAATCACGTTGTATTGCTAATTCAAGTTCATGTACCAATATATCAAAACTATTGACTACCTGACTTTCCGCGATTAAAGAACATACATATTATTAAGTATTGCAGAAATGCTTTTGAAAACTCAGGAATCATTCTGTTTTGGTCTATCAAAAACTCTGGAGAAGTCCTTGATAAACTACGATGTAAGCATGTCCATGCCTCTTCTCTATGCACCTACGACTTTTTCACACTATATACTACTCTACCACATATTCTAATCAAAAATAAATTGCTTCAGCTTATTCAAAAAACATTTTCTAGAGAAGGTGCAACTTTTCTAGCTTGAAATAATATCAGGGCTTTCTTTACAAACGCCCCTATTGATAATTATAAGTTGTGGACTTGTGCTGATGTTTGTAGAGCGTTATCTTTCCTTCTCGATAACAGCTTTATAAGATACGGTAAAACTGTTTACTGCCCGGTTGTTGGTATTCCTACGGGAACTAAATGTGCATCAAATGTCGCAGATTTGTTTTTGTACTGCTATGAAAGAGATTGTATGTTGAGTTTGTCACCTGCTAGCCAGAGTGAAGTTATTGATGCGTTTAATAATACATCTACGATATCTAGATGACATACTCAATATTGATAATCCGTTCTTTGCTCATATGGTTACTAACATGTATCCACCAGAGCTCACGTTGAATTAAGCCAATAGTTCGGATACAGAAGCAGCATTCCTCGATCTTCATCTCTCGATTTCTAATGATTTCAAACATACTAAAATCCATGGTAAGAGAGATGACTTCAACTTTAACATCGTTAACTATCCACACCCGGATTGGGATGTACCTCGTGCTACATCATACGGGGTTTATATCTCCGAGCTCATTCGTTTTGCTAGAGATTATAATGATGTTACAGACTTCTTCAGCAGGGTTTTCGTTATCACAAACTACTTAGATCTTTCTCAAACTCCTACCGCCGCAACCAAAAATCTACTGAAATAGTACAAAATCAACCACTAGGAATATCACAACCTTTATTTTATGGAGATGTGTTCTATAAACTTCGAAAGTTAAAGGGGTCTGGCGGGTTTCCTGACCACTTTACAAAATGAATCAAGAAGTTCATCTGAAAAGGGTACTATCCTTTAGTATTACAAGGCACTGCTTGTTTAGTGATTGACCCCTCTACAGTCAGTCACTACGCGTCACTTTTACTTTGTGCGATGACAGGACAACCTCTTGGGACTCTATGATTTCACCTGCTGAAACCCCAAACAACGGAGGTAGGTGCATGAGTTTTCGTCCCTCGGGTTCTGGTCGTACCCTAAATTGTTTTTCTCTTTGGCTGCAACTGCTGTGGCTGTTCAGTACAATTCAGGATACATCCTACGATGTTGCTTATTCATATAGCGTTACAACAACATCTTAGTGTTTCTTAAGTTAGTTTCTCTGGATGTGGACTTAGAGAATTCCTTTTGATGGGATGTAGTTTTGTTTACACTGTCTTGTCTATTTGGGCGCTGAAGACACGATAATAATAAACCTGTAGGCCTTATTGCGTACTGACCGTTCCATGTCGGTAACCCTGTGTTCACTACCCTTTCCGTTGTAGTTTGTCTTTTTGATTGTATAACTAATTAAATATTGTTCCTTGTTTGTAGTACAGTGCGGACCTACGATGCAATTTCGTTTGGACGCTGTGGTTTCTATAGGACCATATATGTCATTTTTGTGAGTTTAAAGTAGAATATCGCTTAAGCCGGTGTTAGGAGGCGTGAGAGGTGTTGCATTTTACATTACCTCTCGTGAACAGACTCAATAAAACCGAGTCTGCTACCTTTATCTCTTGTTTATGTGTGTTGCTTCCAACTATTATTGACAATAACGTTGCGCAATGTAAAACTATGTTATAAAATCGAAATTTAGAGTCCGTCTCAAAAAAACGATCTCGATATTTAGTTTACCTGAACCGAAGGTTCAGTATGAGATAAAGGACTCACATCTCAATTAATTTTCCCATAGGGTTACTGTACAGCGTTTTCCAACATCTGAACTTCAAAGCTGGGCAGGAGATATTGTTGTTGGTTTAATATATTCAGTATAATCAAGACCAGTAATTTAAAACAATAAAATACGTAAGTTAGCCAGTTTTTTGTTTTTCTCGCTCATGTTTATGTGACCCCTATGGAAAATACAAAATTCATACACTATCTAGCTGAATATGTCGTGCTTCGGTCAAACACGTCTGAAATTTGAAACAAACCTCATATTAACATGGGATTTTCTGTATCATTTTACACTGCAGATGTATGCTAAAGCAAAGAAAAAAATTAAAAAATTTAAAATTGCCTAAAATTGAGAAACAAATCGAAATATGTTCTGTTTTCCTTTTGAGATACTAGAGGTGTGAGACCTAATGTGACTGCGTTGTGTCGTCGTCCGTCGACGTCTTCCACTTTGACCAAATGTCACATGGCTGGTGCTGAGATCATTGGCTTTCAAGTTTGTTACATTAATTAGGTAAACTGGACATCCTATATAGACGCCGTTAATAGAATTAACCACAAAAAAGAACCAAAGAACGTAAAACTATACTTCCACAAATCTGCTGAACACATTTCGACAGTTTTTGTTTGTAAATGATCTCTAGGTAGTGTATTATAGTTTGATGTTTTCATAGACTGAAAGAAACACTTGAAAGAGTATGAAAGTGGACCTTTGGAAACGGCCGAACACGATATAAACAAAATATTGCAGTCTCGGTTTGATTGAGACTGTTCATGAACGGTAGTGAAATATGCTAGCTATCGCTCACCCTAGACCAGGGTTTAGTAGAACTCAGTATTCATAAACTCAATAGTAAGAATGTTAACCAGCCTGGAGATGGCATGCATATGATGTTGGACATAGCGACCTTTATACTTATTACACTCCCTTGTCCAACGGTGTATGGTCCCAATATCTAACAAATTCTATGCCCCGAAGAGTGAAAACATGTCTCTCTGAAATCACCAGGCATGGAACTGTCTTATAGTGTAAATTGCATGTGGCACTAGCTTATGTTTGTCTACCGACTTTACTTTAATAATGAACTAGGTGTCAAATGTGTCCCCGTCACGAGGATCATAGGTTTATACTAGTAGTTGAACATCTTCAAATATACTTTTATTAGCTGATGGTTTTCTGCTCAGTTTGTTCAAATGTTCATGATGTCAAATTTAGTCCTGCCACTACAAAGTGTTTTAGGAAAATATTTTACAAATTATTCTTTTATGAAGCTACAAAAGCTAGAGTTCTAATACAGTGTTTCTCTATGTGTTTGTGATTGAATGTCGTCCTTGAATGCTGCTTTTCCTGTTCGATTTGTTTATTTATATTATAATACATTGTATGTAGCATTAACTTATAATCCTCTAATAAACTTTTTCCAGTTTGTTCAAATTATGACTCTGGTGTCGAATTGTGTTCCGCCCGTAGTGTTACAGTTTTGTATAGTTTTATTGGGAAGGTCTTCAAATCAAAAATCCCTGAAACTACAAGAACTAGTGGTTTAATATCATGCGCGTAATACTGGCCATCCGCTGTAAATGCTTTGCAGAGTTGGGAATACTCTCCCTCCCCGCCTGGCAGTTTCTCGCGCTAGTAGCTGGTCTCGTGGATGGTTGATCTCGTATCTGTGTGTTTGGTATGATGTGTTTTAACGTAGTCGATCATCGTACTCGCTTATCACTACTCCAACTAAAAGCCAGAGAAGGTGATATTTTACGCATCAAGTTCTGGCTTATATACCAACTTTTTGGATGTTGGTTGAACTGAAACTACCTCACCCATGGCACATTCATATTCATGAATAATTATCATTTTATTTAAAGCGTGTACAGCTTTAGTATATTAAAAACGTGTTAATCCTTTTATTTCCTTAAAGCAGAAGTGACACTATTTAAAACGTATTTAGATTTGTTCCGCCAGTATGAACTTCAGTTTGGTTCTGTGTTGGTTTTAGATACGCTGATAACCACCGTGCATTGAACATACTATCGTTCGCCGGTATTAAAGTGGGCGTTTTAGATGCTTTAGCAAATAATAAATTGCTTCGTTGGATCCCAGCCCAATCCGAATTTGATCAAATAGAGAAGCATGTCCCACCTGATAAATCATGCGGATAACACTTCCAAGGCGGTAGCCCTTTTATCAACACTTTTGTGTTTGTGATGTCATATCTTGCCTTGTATTCATCTTAATAGTTGTTTGTTTCTGCGTGTGTTTGTGGCTGACTGTCGTCTTTGAATGCTGGTTTACTTGCTCGATTTTTACTTTTAATACTGGCGGCCCTCGCACACAATCAAATGCGCCTTCACACATTCAAATGCGTCATCGCACAATCATATGCGTCATCATACATTCAAATGCGTCATCATACAATCAAATGCGTCATTCAAATGCGTCACCACACAATCACATGCGTCACCACACAATCGATCACAAAATCAAATGCGTCATCACACAATCAAATGCGTCATCACACAATCAAATACGTAATCACACAATTAAATGCGTCATCATCACATGCGTCATCACACAATCAAATGCGTCATCATCAAATGCGTCATTACACAATCAAATGCGTCATCACACCTTCAAATGCGTCATCGCACAATCAAATGCGTCATCACACATTCAAATGCGTCATCACACAATCAAATGCGTCATTCAAATGCGCCACCACACAGTCAAATGCGTCACCACACAATCGATCACATAATCAAATGCGTCATCACACGATTAAATACGTAATCACACAATCAAATGCGTCATCGCACAATCAAATGCGTCATCACACAATTAAATGCGTCACCACACGTTGAAATGCGACACCACACAATAAAATACGTCACCAAACAATCAAATGCGTCATCAAGCAAGCAAATATGTCATCACACAATCAAATGTGTCATCATCAAATGCGTCAGCACACAATCAAATGCGTCATCATCAAATGCGTCATCGCACAATCAAATGCGTCATCACCCAATTAAATGCGTCACCACACGTTCAAATGCGTCATCACACAATAAAATACGTCACCAAACAATCAAATGAGTCATCACGCAAGCAAACACGTCATCACACAATCAAATGTGTCATCATCAAATGCATCATCACACAACCAAATGCGTCACCACACAATCGATCATACAATCACATGCGTCATCCCATAATCAAATGCGTCATCACACAATCAAATACGTCTCCATACAATCAAAATCGTCATCACACAATCAAATGCGTCACCACACAATCAAATGCGGCACCTCACAATCAAATGCCTCATCACACAATCAAATGGGTCATCACTAAATCAAATGCGGCACCACGCAATCAAATGCGTCAACACACAATCAAATGCGTCACCATCCAATCAAATGCGTCATCACACAATCAAAATGAGCCTTCACAAAATCAAATGCGGCACCACACAATCAAATGCGGCACCACACAATCCAACGCGTCAACAAACAATCCTATGCGTCATCACACATTCAAATGCGCCATCACAAAATCACTATTTCACACACGACAGAAGAAGTCGTAGTTTAAATGAAAATTAAAGATGACCATCACAATAAAATAAATATGTTGACAAATGAAATTCTGAACGGTGTCTGAAAATTGTATTACAATGTATGCATAGTATTTTATAAATTAGCAGGCATCCTTATAAACATAATGCAACGTTTTAATTTGATTTAGAGATTAACGCTTCAATATCCAAAATGGCCTGAGTTGTGTTTTCTGAAAGTTTACTCCATATGGGTTTTTTTTTTTTAAAAATGCGGTATTGTAACAAAATTGCATTTCTTCAACCGTTTGGTGGCTGACTTTTTTTGGTCATACAAGCACTATATCTCGGAAATAAAATGTTTCTTGTTGTGTTTATCTCGACTATTCAAAGAATAAGAGAGCTTATATACTCGACAAAGGCGTCGGCGTTGGCGTCGGCGTCCCACATCAAGGTTTGCATGTAAGCTGTGTTTACAATCTATGTCTGTTACATTCCTTATTCCAGCACAACCAAATTTGGCCATGGGCTTCCTTATAGTATTATCTTAAGGGCTGCATATGTAATTTGGGTTCCTGTAACCCATGGGCTCCCATGGAACCAGCATGATGATAGCCCTTAATATGTGTCCCATTTCACATCAAATTTTGCGTGTAAACTGTGTTTACAAGTCTATATTTCTTACTTTTCTTACCCTAGCACAACCAAATTTGACCATGAGCTTCCTTGTAACAATATCTTAAGGGCTGCACAAGTAAGTTGATAATCCTTGGGTTCACATGAAACCCAAATTCTGATAACCCTTGAAATGTGTCTCATTTCACATAAATTGAGCGTATACATTTGGTTTGGGATTTCTTATAGCATTATGCATCTTATTCATACTTCACCCATATTGGGGCCATGGGCTCCCTCCTCCCCCTCCTACCCACCCCCCCCCCCCCCCAACTCCCCACCCCACCACCCCCTGGACCCGATATATATTTATTTTATTTTTTACATATTTCTGTGTTGTTTTGGTCAATTCTTGCACATGTAGCTATGTTGACCCTCACCCCACCCCCAAACCCCCACCCCCAACTCCAACTCGAAACCCTTTTTTTTTACATATGAGTTGTTTTGTTTTATCAATTTATCAATGGTTCGCCCCCACCCTCCAACCACCACCCGATCATCACCACCAACAGATTTTTTCAAAAAAAAAATTGTTTTTTGCATATCTCTGTTTTGTTTTGTTTCGGACATTGTGCACTGATAACGTTTGACCTTGGTAAACAAAACAAAACAAATATGAAATATTTTGAACTGCAGGCTCTGCAGATATGTGTCATCAGCTATTTTAAAATGTTGTTCGTATACAATTTCCTATAGTATATAGTAAATGGAATCCATATGTCATTATTAAAGCAATATTTGAGTTATAAAATAAATGTTCTGATAACATTTCAATTGCGTTTGTAATATTATCACAGTCTTAACAAGCCCATAAATGCATTACATTTTTTGAAAACTATTTTGATAGTTTGTTGTTTTACTAATTACATCTTAATGGAGATACCACACTTTATGTCCACCAAACTGGTCTAGGTCATTTAGCACAAGTGTTTTCCACGGTGAGAATATTTCAGGATTTAAAGTGTTTTAACCCATACAAGTTTCAATGACTGGCTTGGTGATTTCATATGTGGAAACTTACGACCACCGTTTTTTACCGAATGTATTATAACCGTTCGTTTAATCTTATCCATTTTCGCCGACCACTTTGAAATTCTTGGCAAATGTGATCTGTGGGGTCAGGAAGGACAGTTAAGCAGTCAATTGTGATGGGAAATTCAAGCATTTTGATAACTGTTGTTTTACCAATAAGCGTAAGATTTCTAAAAGGCCAGTAGTTTAACAGTTTTTTTACTTTATTAAGTTTATCATGATAATTATTTATAAAAAAGTTGGCTTTATATAAGTTATACTTATTCCTAGAATTTTAAAATCTCCTTTATAATTCCAGATCACTGGTTTATCAGCATGAAGTTTTTCACGATAACCTTTTATTGGTCCTATCCATATAGTTTCGGTTTTGGTGAAATTTACATTTAAACCGTAGCAGAGGTAAAATGTTTCCACTGTTTGAAGGGTAGTATTTAATGATTTCTCATCATCCTCTAGAAAAAGGGAGGAGTCATCGGCATATTGGTTTAATAAATATTCAGAGTCTCTGACACGTATACCATTTATATCGGGATGATATTGCAAAACAGCACTTAAAAATTCATTACATATTATGAAAATATATGGAGAAATAGGATCGCCTTGTCGAACATCTCTTTGGATCGGCATAAAATCTGAACAATGTCCGTTATTCAGTACGCAACTAGATACATTATTATAAAACGTTTAAAACTAGTTTAAAATTGAATCTCCAAGATTAAAAAGGCAAACATTTTTCTATGAATTCCCATTCTAAAGAATCAAAAGCGTGTTCAAAGTCTAGTAATAAAAACAAAAAATCCGGGTCGTACTATAAAATAAGATCAGATATAATTATGTCGTGTTAAAACACCCATTTGTCGTCCCTTTAAAAACATTGTTTGACTTTCCGATATTAGTTTTGGGAGTATTGTTTTAATTCGATTGGCAATAGCTAAGGATGCAATCTTCCCATCCACATTTATAAGCGAAATAGGTCTCCAGTTTTTTAAAAGCAGTTTTGATTTACCGTCTTTAAGAAGACTTTGCCTTTGAGTGACTGATAACGACTTAATTGAAATTGTATCCTTGATTCAAAGATCTAACCATAAAAACATCAATATCTTTCCATATTTTTTTTTATAAAATTCAGCTGTAAAGCCAGTTAGACCTGGAGATTGATCATTTTTCATATCTGTTAAAGAATTTAAACATTCGTTTATGCTAAGAAGTCCCTTTAGCGAATCGCGTTCTTCTTCATTTAACTCGTTTAAAAACGGATTGTTTGTATCAAAAAATAGAAGTTCGTTTTCCTATGATAATGGTATTACCGGACAGGCTGTGGACCCTATGATGACACCTACCTAAAGCCCATTGGGACGGTGGCTTTTGATGTTAGTCTATGATCTTTCTTGTCGTGCCCTTAATGGTTTATTCTCATGTTGCTCTGGCTTCTGCCAAGTCATTGAATACCTTCATTTGGCTTTCTATGCTTTTGTTTTTTTGTATTATATTTACACGAGCATATTTGTGTTTTACTTATATTGCCTACTGATGCTGCCTTGCTGGTTAGAAATTAGATCATGGCGGGGATTTCTTTATTTACACTGTCCTGTTTTAATGGGATGAAGTAGGGTACGTGTGAGGTTTGGTGCGCCCTGGAACCGGTTTAAACCCCCAGTGGCCTTTGTTGCCACTGACCGTTCCAAGGCGGTAGCCCTATTGTCAACCCTTTTGCGTGTGTGATGTCGTTTGCATTTTTTATTACTTTTGCCTTCTCGTTTGTCTGTTTGCGTGTTTGTTTTTGTGTTTTATGGTTGACTGTCGTCTTTGAATGCTGCTTTCTCTGTCCGATATTTTTATCTTTCTTTACAAGTTTAGAGCTGTAGAGAGTTTCATAAAATTGTTTTTGCTCTTTAAGTGCGAGACAAGGAAATAGTCTAAGTGTGCCATTTTAAGTGTACCTTTTGATGCTGATATTACTAATTTTCCAGATGTCATGTAAATCTAAAAGTTCCATAATGCTTACAATTGTTCCGTTTGATTTTATGTTATTTTTGTGTTTATAGTTGTATGTACGTATCTCGTAATTAAATTCCAATTCCATTCACTACTGATTTCCGAAATCTTGTCTATAATATAAAGGAAACAGTGTGTATTCCTCTGGATTTATCAAAACACGAATAGAAAATATTTACCCAAAAAATAACATGATATTACCTTTTGATGAGCCCTTCCACATCATTAGCACCATTATACTCCGTGAAAATCCGCGCCAACTCATAATTAGTCCTTAAAGGAAACTCCTGACCAGTCAAGTTTATGAAGTATTTCCAAGTATTGCTTCTTTTCCATAACTCTTCCATGCATAGCAACTCTGGTTCCAGCACACTCATTTCTCCCCATTCTACTTTGAATCTGTTCGGAGCAATGAATACATTATTAAAGCAGTTAGCGACTGCAGACATGGATTCAAATATATCACTTTTACTGTTCGCGTCCACATGAATGCAATATATATTTTGTGGACGGTATATTGCACGTAGCAGACGCTCACTCTGTTCTACTGCTTTGTACATAAGAACGCTAAATGCTAATGGAAACTCTTCTTCCTCTTTTGTCAATGAACTCATGATGTAACCCCTTCTTTCTATGAAATGTGAGCAGTTAGATGCCATTTGGATGTATTCCTTTGGAGAAATTTCTTTCTTGGTCGTGTTAGCCGTTAACTCTACAGCTCTTTTAATTTCCGACTCGTCACTTTGCACCAAAGCTTTACAATTAACATCCTTCACTTGTCTGTCCACTTGAAAATACTTTTCATCTGGAAGTTCAGTGGTTTTAACTTTTGAAACCGATAAAATGTGTTGCTTCATACGGTTCAAAGGTGTAGACGATCCTTCTATATGTAACGATTTAGTAAAACTATCGCCGTTTGATTTATGATGGACTTTTTGTTCCAGAATGCTATTTTCGATATTATGCAGATTGATGGCATCGGCATGTAACCTTATGTTTGGTAGGCGTTCCATATCTAGGTCAACACGATAATAGTTATAAGCATAAAGTAAGAGGCTAAGAACAATTATAGCCGAGCCTATAACAAGATACTTTTTAACTGACGAAGCCATGTAAATGTGCCGTCCACGCATATCCTCTGAAAATAAAAGATTAAAGAAATAAACATGGAAAACGTACTTGTTCTTTGGCGATTGTTTGAAAATACAAATCGAAACAGTGTGTCTTCTGTAATGCTGTAGCAAGAAAGAAACGCCTGATCGCTTTAATACCAGTTTATGTTAAATAGCCGATGAATTAACAACACACTAATTCAGATTGTGAAACAAGCAACACAAATTGTTTACAAAGAGACTGCAAATATAATACTCGAATAAAAACTTATCTGATTCAACGCAATTGCGTAAGTTTTGATATGGCCGTCAAATTATTCATGACATAAAAACTATAACAAACGTGGTGCGGTGTCCGTCGTCCGTCCGTCCGTAAACTTTTTTTGTAGCGACTACTCTTCTGAAACTACTGGATGGATTTTCATAAATGCTGGTTCCCCGGTTTGTAAAAGCCGAAGTTACAATGGTTTTATTCAGGGTACTATGCCGACCATAAAAATATGTTTGTTTGCAGTTTCTCTACCTACCCACGAGAAAGGGCCCTACCCAAAACTTTTTATAGCAATTCTTTAACATAATTTTTCTTTTACTATCTTTAGTATAAGTTTCTTTCGTTTCTTAAGGTCTTATTTTTACGAATGGTTCTATAGTGGATGGAATATGTTCTCAGGGTACATATTATGTGTATACACCAATGTACCCTGGGTACATTCGTATAGTACCCTGTACGACATAGACCCATTCAGCAATATTGACATTACTATTTATATTTAAACACAAGCAACCATTTTTAATCTCGTCAATCTGACTCTAAAAATCAGGATCAAATCGTCTAAAAGAATAGATAAAATAAAACAAGTACTAGTAAATAAAATTTAAAAGTATGTAAATGAGCGCACGTGGGTATTATTCTTTACATTTCATCAAAAACGCTTTCAATTCGAAATTTGCTAAACAAATTCCCACGATTAAACCAACTCAGATTTGATATAGCATGATTAAACACTGTAGCCTGATTGAGAGAAAGCAAGAAATAACACAGCAAAGAATGTACAACAAAACATATATAATTAAAATGTATATTATATACCCTGTATTGTAAAACAGACAACATACTTTACCATTTTCACATAACTATTATTTACTAAGTGTATAAAATAGCATTTCGCTTTTGAAGAATGTTAAAACATGTTCTGGCACAAAATCGAATGTATCCTTATTGGAAACCATATACTAATTATTAATTGTATTCGCCTCGTTTACCATCAACATTTAGTTCGTCGATATATCGATAACGTTTTCAACTTGTTTTATTTAATATTACTTTATGAAATAGTGCATTGCCTTTCTGTCTGGTGTGTCTTATCAGCCAATCAGAAACGATACAGGATTTCGGTAAAATGGCTAGCGTTTCAAACAAACAAACAAACAAACAATAAAATAAAATAATAATAATAATAAATAAATGAATGCATAAATGAATGAATGAATGAATGAATGAATGAATGAATGAATGAATGAATGAATGAATGAATAAATAAATAAATAAATAAATAAATAAACAAACAAACAAACAAACAAACAAACAAACAAACAAACAAACAAACAAACAAACAAACAAACAAACAAACAAACAAACAAACAAACAAACAAACAAACAAACAAACAAACAAACTATCCATACTACATACATTAAACATCTGGTCTCTGAACAAGAAGTCTAAAAGGCTGTTATGTCTTGTGTACCTTTCCTAGCTCTCGCCACCTGTCTAAATAATTTTTGGATAGTTTTCTAACAAACCGAATAAAAAATGTCTTTCTCGGGTAAACTAGCCCTAAATCGCTTTCGATAACTACCTTTTGTTAAATCTCTTAAGCAACGCATCCTTTAACTTATCATAGTCAATGTAATCTAGAAAATGCATCTAAGGAATTGCCTTTCAATAATGCACTTAGATGGCCTGTCCATTTATCCTTACTCCATGCCTGTAACTCGAGATCTGCGTATCGCTCAAACCTTGACAAATGGCTGTCCGTGTTATATTTGTCAGCATCAAAGTATGAGAACTGCGGGCCTTTTAATTTACTAGAAGAACTATTTTTATGCGAATCATATTTATAAATATAAGGTCACGGGTCAAAGGCATCACGTCCATAACACCTAACGTGTTTATGTAATCGGGTTAAATGTGATGTGTGTATGTATGTCATCAATAGATGGTGTGGTGTGTTACGCCCCACATTAAAAGAAGATTGTACACAGTATTTCATCCGTATAAGCAATGTGGCGTGGGCGAACAATATTTTTACCCGGCTCAGCCACTTGGCGTGGGACAACACTATTTGTATCTGGCTCAGCAATTTGGCATGGGAGAAAAACAAATTGGAGAATTTATGTGGTACATGTAACAAGATATTAATACTGATTTGCAGATATATATTTACATACCATAATGCAGCCGTTGTTTTGTCGCAAATGGTATAAAAACACGACAATGCATGGAACGGGTATGGATGTTGTCTTATTGAAGATATTTGTCAACTACAGCGGCTGCCTGAAAATCGCAGGCACTGTGATATTTATTGGAATTCTTTTGCTAATGGCCGGGATTGAGTCAAATCCTGGACCGATAAACCAGCTTACGGCCCATGGAGGTATGATTACATTGTTTCCTTTATCATTTGTCATGTTATATATAAATGATGTTAACACACATATAAGTGTTAACGATTAGATTCTTAGATTAATGCTAAGTACATATAGCCCTTTATCCTAAACAGTGGCTGACCTGTTCAGTCAATGCGTTGGCAATTGATTGCAGGTAATCGGTTTTTGGACAGATACCAAAACGAACACTTCACCGTTGTTATATGCAATAAAACGTTATTTAGTTATAATTATTGTTTAATTATATACAAAGGTCAATGACTGTGTTATCTATTATGATAACGACTTGTAGACAATAGCATCTTCGACTAGTAAAACATAACATTAGAAAATTTAAATTCGACTATTTTAATTTCTATTTTCTAGCAGTCCCTTATCGCTTATATCGTCCTAATTCTTTTCTCACCATGTGACATATAGCTTATTAAGGCCTTACAGGAATAATCTAAAGATCTTGATCAAACTAATACTCATTGTAATTTTTTATGTTTCACAACAATATAATGTGCCTTTGAATGTCCTGTGGCTGTTCCTGGAGAGGTTGCTGGCATACCAAATCAACGTTAATATTACTATTATTTGATGTATGTTAAACACATACGGGTCACTTTGTCCGGTAATAAAACTGTTCGTATCACGCATAAAACCACATGAAACATAATTATTCTATATCTCGGTTATCAATTCTTACGGAGTTATTTCCATAAATAGTTTAAATATAACTTGCAAACTCTCCATGGTCATAATTGATGTGGTTTACTATATATATGCTCGTATAAACTTATACAATCGCTACTTATAGCCGTAATGCGATCCCTATCTCAGTTTTGTTTACACACAGCAATGCCCTATTCCACAAAACGTTAACGTGCAACATATCATGCATCATAATTGTCCATTTATTTGACCTATGGTCATGAAAAGTAAAACATCTGTTTGTTTTTACTTATGCAATCAGTAGCCCAGGTCCTAATTGCTGCAACATTCTGAACAGAGTATGGGTTAGGTCGCGTACACACTTTTGGCGTGAGAGCATTGGCTTAAACCAAACACATGTGTTTAACATTATTCTGAACGATTTCGAAAAGAAGATACTGGTGGATATATGATGTAAACACATATGGCTGTCTACATGGAAGTTTTGGGTCAGATAATTTTTAATTCCTTTCTTTTAAAACATTTTTCTTGGATATAAATTATCTTTCAAATGAGATACATATTTTGAAGTTTCTACTCGCAATCTTGAATTTATATCAATAATTCATATTTATATCGTTGTTTTGGGCGTATGAAAATAATGAAGACTCCCAATAAAACATGCACATTTTGCAAATAAGCAACTGGGAACAATTTAGTCCAAATTTTAAACACAAATTAAAAAAATAAATAAATAAAGCTAAAAAAGCATTTATCACATCAGGTTAGACCAGGCGTGAACGGATTAACAGTAATTGTTCATAAATAACATGTCATATTCAAATTAGATATACACTCAGTTAAAACAGTATTAATTATACAAATACGAATTCCTAGATTGTAAAATATTAACAGGTTTTGGCACATACTCATCATTTCCTGATTGGAAAATAAAAACATCATCTTATCTAAATGACTAAAACTATAAACAAACAAAAAACATAGACTGTAAGCGCTTTTTAAGATACTACATGTCTGTGTTCAATATACGTATTGCACTTAAGGGTCACATGCACTTCTACTTCTTCCTGACAAAGTGGGCACACACGGTTCTTATAGCGTCCCGTCTCTAGCCTTAAAGGTGCAACACCACATCTAAATGATCGATGACGTTAAGGTAATATAAGTTGACAATATGTTTCTACACAATACTCTGATATGGTATGGATTACAATTATGAGCTTAGAAATATAAAAGTTGTTTACAAACAACTGAACCCATGCCAGCTAACAATTCTCCACGCATACGTAGTTTAAAGGAGCACACGGCAATCATTATTTTTTAAAATATTGCCCATTATACTGTGTCAGGCACAGTTGCCCATTATACTTTGTTAGCTACGGTTGCCCATTATACTGTGTTAGACACAACTGCCCATTATACTGTGTTAGGTACGGTTGCCCATTATACTGTGTCAGGCACAGTTGCCCATTATACTGTGTTAGGCACAGTTGCCCATTATACTGTGTTAGGTGCGGTTGACCATTATACTGTGTTAGGCACAGTCGCCCATTACACTTTGTTAGCTACGGTTGCCCATTATACTGTGTTAGACACAACTGCCCATTATACTGTGTTAGGTACGGTTGCCCATTATACTGTGCCAGGCACAGTTGCCCATTATACTGTGTTAGGTACGGTTGACCATTATACTGTGTTAGGCACAGTCGCCCATTAGACTGTGTTAGGTACGGTTAATGAATACAAATATTATTTCCTTCCGTGGTAAAAACGCAACTAAATTATATTTGATTATTTCGAAGTAGACATAATTCTTGGTAAGTACCGAGTCCCAACATTCCATATTTCGATAGGAAATTCCTGTTTTCTGTTGGAGTATAGGATAAACGTGATAAACATGATAAATAACGGATAATTACTAGAAACAAATACCGATAAACATTGGTTAGAATTATGCCGTCCCGCTTTTGACGAAACATGGATTAACTTGACGCTATTCGTCCGTCTGTCTTTCTATCCTTTTGTATAAACTTTATTTTCGGAATTTAATCTCATTTGGGAGGGATATGGTTTATGTTTATAGAATGAAATGTCTTTGTTCATAAATCGTGACCACACGATATTTCTAATCATACATTTCAAGGTCTAGTAATCAGGCTAAGTAAAACTTGCTCAGCGACACCACCTGTTTTAAGTTAGCTAGGTGGCCGATTGGTCCAAGTTGTCGCTCGTTAGTTAGAGTTGGAGTTCTCGCTGTTAGAACAAAGTTTGGAAATGTACTGATATACCATTTCTCTTAAATTTTGGAATCACTTCTTTGTGATATGTTTTGTGATTTTCTTTTTGTCAATATTCATTCAATGTTTATCATTTAAAGGGCATTTATTAATCCACTTGCATGGTTAGCCATGCAAGCTGACCGGTTTCAAGACAAACGATATGGCAACTGGCTTAAGTGTCGCTGGTGCACATGAATTGGGCATGAGATATGCCAAATAGCAAGAAAGTGGACATTCATAAAACGTTGCCCAGTCAGTGTATGTGATGCATGGATAGACGAAATATTAAAGTATCATCATATACATCTTTCTTGTCCGGATAACACGAACCCTCAATTATGGCCGACAGATCCATGGGAAGTCGTCAAGGTTTTCCAGCCGTACGGATGTAAAGATCATTCATCACCATCTTTTCTTTGCTTTAGAGGGATCCAATGTTCTGTCTTTATTAAAACCTTTAACTAGCGTTCATTTAGTGATGTATGGAATCTCCACGCGCTACCAATCAGTTATGTTATTTCATCGAGCCCATTCATTGTGACTTTGTAAATGTATAATACCGCTTAAGCCGTTTCTAGGGGTTGTGAGAGGTGTTCTATCTTATATTACCTCTCATGAACAGACTCAATAAAACCGACTCTTTTCTCTCTTGTTTGTATTCTTTGTTTCTGACGAATACTCATTTCTGTATTTCTGAACAATATGATCAGTCCTTGTACGTGTGTGATGTCTCACAATTGACTTCAAAATGAATATATTACTTCATGTTGTAGTTACGTAAGGTAAATCAGAAAATATACATAATAGCTTGCCTTGAGCCTTCGGCTCAGGTGAGCTCAAAATAACGATGCCTTTACAAATAGAGAAACTTCTATTAAAACACTTGGGGGAAAATAAAACATTTACAAAACGGGCTTTGTCATAGACAATTGTGTTTATGTTGTTTCAAAGAGTTGTTTAAATGAGCTCGTTTGACTGAAAGCTTATGTATGTCATATGATAAATGGTAAAGAATCAATGAATAAAACTACCTATCTATGGGCGTCCGACTACAAATCATTAGTGTTATTACTTACTGATCCTTTGGGATCATCAAGCCCAATCTTTATGGGTTTAAAGTAGAATATCGCTTAAGCCGGCGCTAGGAGGCGTGAGAGATGTTGCACTTATATTACCTCTCATGGACAGATTTAACAAAACCGAGTCTGCTACTTGTGTCTCTTGTTTGTGTTTCTTGCTTCCAAGGGATCCCCTTTTCAGTATTTATTGTACTGCATTTTAGAAAAATACATTTCATATCGAACAAGACATTTCTGAAGTATTTTTTTTATGCACACTACGATTTTCTGTTATTGTTGCTTATTATCAGGAGGGAAACAATATGTATTGCTAGGATTTTGGTCATCCGGTATATTTCAAATGCACACGGGCTTCTAATTTCTCGAGTGGATGGTCCTATATCAGACCTCGAGGAAGCTTTAATAATAAAATACGCGATTAAATAAAGTTCATTTTTTCTTCAACATGAACTAGATTTGTTCAGAAAGGCAACATTCTGTATAGGTAGATTCCTTTCTGTCTTAAGGCCGCTACGCTCCTGCCATAGGAATGTTACTGTCTGCGAACTTGATTAACACATGCAATGAAGTAGTGATTTACTTCATGTAATATCTAGAATCATTTTGGGACAGCAAAATGAGAGAGAGATGAGATAGAGGATGAATTCCCTCAGCCATGCCACAGACTCGAACCTCCGAGGTGCACAGGATTAACAGCTCTGAAGCGTAAGTCCTTTAACGTGACACATGGCAATCTTAATTTATGTGAAACTCGCTGCGTCCCGTTAGTTTTTCTACATAAATTGCATTTATTTAATCATTAATATTAATTATACGAATAATGTAAAGCAAATTATTTTTGCATATTGCATATTACTAACCGTTGATTATATTTCACCAATAATATCTTCAAACCTATGGTAAACGAGCGAAGAAAAATCTAAATTGTACTTAAATATATGCAAGCAGGTTTAAAGTCAAAATGATACTGGATTAATAAATCGATAGGTTGATTTTAATGCCTGATAAAAACGTCAAGATTGTCCTAAGTCCCTTTAATATCCAGTAATCTACATAACAACAATTAAACACACTTGTGCAACATATTACGCTCTTGTATTTGTAAAAACATTCTCTCTAAAGAACAGGAGCAGAACAATGTAATACATATTTAATTATAATATTAAATTACTAAACAATATATTCAATGAAAGGAGTTTATACCTACATATAATACAAGGATATTTAATAAAATAAACAAACTAGACCTACTTAATGTCCAGATATCTGTGTTCAACTCCTGATAAGATACAAGCTAATAATACTAAACTTCATCGCGTTAAATTTTGTCCTAGGTTACATGATAAGATACATAGGAAAGTCCTTTCAAATATGAATATCAGTTTTGGCAATACAGGTCAAATCTATAAGAGACAACGTAACAGTTAATCGTATAAGTGCTTAAATGTGTAACGTTTTAAAGTTGATTCATCACTTTTTCACAAGTCATATATGACAGTAAAGTTCAGTAACCCATATTACTGATATGTATAAATGGGAATACTTGTGGATAAAAAGAGTACAAAAGGAGAAATTTGGAAATCGCCTAACACGATAAATACAAAACTATTGCAGTCTCGGTTTTATTGAGAATGTTCATGAACGGTTGTGTAAATTGCTTTCTACCGTTCACGGGTAGAGATGAACTCAATATTTAAAATGTCAATAGTACAGAAATTTGAGCCATCCCGAAGATGGTATGCATATGACGGTGAACATGGAATCTTCAATGAGTTATTTTCACACCATTCCATGGTCAGAGGCGAATGGTCTCAGTTTCTAAAAAATGTTTTGCCTTAAATACGAGAAAACACTGGGCGAAATAAATAAATTAAAAAGCATGCAATGTATCCTAATGCTCATTAAGCAATACGCAACACCATTAAAGACTGGAGTAATGGAACAACCTATACGAAATTAAAATAAGAAAACACAAGTATATGAGCGTGTACCACCGATATCTGTATATAAATATCGAGTTCAGCGATCGGGGTGTGGGGGGGGGGGATGAATGCAAACATGGGGAGACTTTTACCGCCGCCACACTGCACAGGCAACGCTAGTGTGATATATCAAACGCGTATGAAAGGAGAACTTTGGAAATCGCACGATAAATACAAAAAACATATGGCAGTCTTATCTACTCATTACATATCTATAGGTGTTAAATCTGGATTTCTCAGTGAAAGAAAAAGATAATCGCTTAATATTAATAACTAACTCCGAACACAAAAATAACTATGACGCTGAGTTTAATTATGCCGTCAAAAAAGTGCGACTTTTTTCACAGACAAATCTATTTCCTTAAGAACTGTTATATTTGCAACACCATGTGACATATGGCTTATTAAGGCCTTACAGGAATAATCTAAAGATCTTGATAAAATTTCAACTAATACTCATTGTAATTTTTTATGTTTCCCAACAATACAATGTGCCTTTGAATGTCCTGTGGCTGTTCCTGGAGAGGTTGCTGGCATACCAAATCAACGTTAATATTACTATGATTTGATGTATGTTAAACACATACGGGTCACTTTGTCCGGTAATAAAACTGTTCGTATCACGCATAAAACCACATGAAACATAATTATTCTATAACTCGGTTATCAATTCTTACGGAGTTATTTCCATAAATAGTTTAAATATAACTTGCAAACTCTCCATGGTCATAATTGATGTGGTTTACTATATATACGATCGTATAAACTTATACAATCGCTCCTTATAGCCGTAATGCGATCCCTATTTCAGTTTTGTTTACACACAGCAATGCCCTATTCCACAAAACGTTAACGTGCAACATATCATGCATCATAATTGTCCATGTATTTGACCTATGGTCATGAAAAGTAAAACATCTGTTTGTTTTTACTTATGCAATCAGTAGCCCAGGTCCTAATTGCTGCAACATTCTGAACAGAGTATGGGTTAGGTCGCGTACACACTTTTGGCGTGAGAGCATTGGCTTAAACCAAACACATGTGTTTAACATTATTCTGATCGATTTCGAAAAGAAGATACTGGTGGATATATGATGTAAACACATATGGCTGTCTACATGGAAGTTTTGGGTCAGATAATTTTTAATTCCTTTCTTTTAAAACATTTTTCTTGGATATAAATTATCTTTCAAATGAGATACATATTTTGAAGTTTCTACTCGCAATCTTGAATTTATATCAATAATTCATATTTATATCGTTGTTTTGGGCGCATGAACATAATGAAGACTCCCAATAAAACATGCACTTTTTGCAAATAAGCAACTGGGAACAATTTAGTCTAAATTGTAAACACAAATTAAAAAAATAAATAAATAAAGCTAAAAAATCATTTATCACATCAGGTTAGACCAGGCGTGAACGGATTAACAGTAACTGTTCAGAAAATACAAGTCACGTTCAAATTAAACATACAGTCAGTTACAATAGTATTAATTATACAAATACGAATTCCTAGATTGTAAAATATTAACAGGTTTTGGCACATACTCTTATCATTTCCTGATTGGAAAATAAAAACATCCTCTTATCTAAATGACTAAAACTATAAACAAAAACAAAAAACATAGACTGTAAGCGCTTTTTAAGATACTATATGTCTGTGTTCAATATACGTATTGCACTTAAGGGTCACATGCACTTCTACTTCTTCCTGACAAAGTGGGCACACACGGTTCTTATAGCGTCCCGTCTCTAGCCTTAAAGGTGCAACACCACATCTAAATGATCGATGACGTAAAGGTAATATAAGTTGACAATATGTTTCTACACAATACTCTGATATGGTATAGATTACATTTATGATCTTAGACATATAAAATGTGTTTACAAACAACTGAACCCATGCCAGCTAACAATTGTCCACGCATACGTAGTTTAAAGGAGCACACGGCAATCATTATTTTTTAAAAATTGCCCATTATACTGTGTAAGGCACAGTTGCCCATTATACTTTGTTAGCTACGGTTACCCATTATACTGTGTTAGACACAACTGCCCATTATACTGTGTTAGGTACGGTTGCCCATTATACTGTGTCAGGTACGGTTGCCCATTATACTGTGTCAGACACAGTTGCCCATTATACTGTGTTAGGCACAGTCGCCGATTACACTGTGTTAGGTACGGTTAATGAATACAAATATTATTTCCTTCCGTGGTAAGAACGCAACTAAATTATATTTGATTATTTCGAAGTAGACATAATTCTTGGTAAGTACTGAGTCCCAACATTCCATATTTCGATAGGAAATTCCTGTTTTCTGTTGGAGTATAGGATAAACGTGATAAACATGATAAATAACGGATAAGTACTAGAAACAATTACCGATAAACATTGGTTAGAATTATGCCGTCCCGCTTTTGACGAAACATGGATTAACTTGACGCTATTCGTCCGTCTGTCTTTCTATCCTTTGGTATAAACTTTATTTTCGGAATTTAATCTCATTTGGGAGGGATATGGTTTATGTTTATAGAATGAAATGTCTTTGTTCATAAATCGTGACCACACGATATTTCTAATCATACATTTCAAGGTCTAGTAATCAGGCTAAGTGAAACTTGCTCAGCGACACCACCTGTTTTAAGTTAGCTAGGTGGCCGATTGGTCCAAGTTGTCGCTCTTTAGTTAGAGTTGGAGTTCTCGCTGTTAGAACAAAGTTTGGAAATGCACTGATATACCATTTCTCTTAAATTTTGGAATCACTTCTTTGTGATATGTTTTGTGATTTTCTTTTTGTCAATATTCATTCAATGTTTATCATTTAAAGGGCATTTATTAATCCACTTGCATGGTTAGCCATGCAAGCTGACCGGTTTCAAGACAAACGATATGGCAACTGGCTAAAGTGTAGCTGGTGCACATGAATTGGGCATGAAATATGCCAAATAGCAAGAAAGTGGACATTCATAAAACGTTGCCCAGTCAGTGTATGTGTTGCATGGATTGACGAAACATTAAAGTATCATCATATACATCGTTCTTGTCCGGATAACACGAACCCTCAATTATGGCCGACAGATCCATGGGAAGTCGTCAAGGATTTCCAGCCGTACGGATGTAAAGGTCATTCATCACCATCTTTTCTTTGCTTTAGAGGGATTCAATGTTCTGTCTTTATTAAAACCCTTAACTAGCGTTCATTTCGTGATGTATAGAATCTCCACGCGCTGCGAATCAGTTATGTTATTTCATCGAGCCCATTCATTGTGGCTTTGGAAATATTTAATACCGATTAAGCCGTTTCTAGGGGTTGTGAGAGGTGTTCTATCTTATATTACCTCTTATAAACAGACTCAATAAAACCGAGTCTGCTACTTGTCTCTCTTGCTTGTATTCTTTGTTTCTGAAGAATCCTCATTTCTGTAATTCTGAACAATATGATCAGTCCTTGTACGTGTGAGATGTCTCACAATTGACTTCAAAATGAATATATTACTTCATGTTTTATTTACGTAAGGTAAATCAGAAAATATACATAATAGCTTGCTTTGAGCCTTCGGCTCAGGTGAGCTCAAAATAACGATGCCTTTACAAATAGAGAAACTTCTATTAAAACACTTAGGGGAAAATAAAACATTTACAAAACGGGGTTTGTCATAGACTATTGTGTTTATGTTGTTTCAAAGAGTTGTTTAAATGAGCTCGTTTGACTGAAAGCTTATGTATGTCATATTATAAATGGTAAAGAATGAATGAATAAAACTACATATCTATGGGCGCCCGACTACAAATCAGAAGTGTTATTACTTACTGATCCTTTGGGATCATCAAGCCCAATATTTGTGGGTTTAAAGTAGAATATCGCTTAAGCCGGCGCTAGGAGGCGTGAGAGGTGTTGCACTTATATTACCTCTCATGGACAGATTTAACAAAACCGAGTCTGCTACTTGTGTCTCTTGTTTGTGTTTCTTGCTTCCAAGGGATCCCCTTTTCAGTAGTTATTGTATTGAATTTTAGAAAAATACATTTCATATCGAACAAGACATTTCTGAAGTTGTTTTTTTTTATGCACACTACGATTTTCTGTTATTGTTGCTTATTATCCCAAAGGAAACAATATGTATTGCTAGGATTTTGGTCATCCGGTATATTTCAAATGAACACGGGCTTCTAATTTCTCGAGTGGATGGTCCTAAATGTCAGACTTTACACAAAGTTTACAGCAAGTTGGTCGAGGAATCTTTAGTAATAATATGCGCGATTAAATAAAGTTTATTTTTTCTTCAACATGATATAGATTTGTTAAGAAAGGCAACATTCTGTATAGGTAGTTTCCTTTCTGTCTTAAGGCAGCTACGCTCCTGCCATAGAAATGTTAGTGTCTGCGAACTTGATTAACACATGCAATGAAGTAGTGATTTACTTCATGTAATATCTAGAATCATTTTGGGACACCAAAATCAGAGAGAGATGAGATAGAGGATGACGAATTCCCTCAGCCATGCCACAGACAGGACTCGAACCTTCACGGTGCACAGGATCAACAGCTCCGAAGTGTAAGTCCTTTAAAGTGACACATGGCAATCTCAATGTGTGTGAAACTCGTTGCGTCCCGTTAGTTTTTCTACATAAATTGCATTGATTTAATCATTAATATTAATTATACGAATAATATAAAGCAAATTGTGTTTGCATATTACTAACCGCTGATTATATTTCACCAATAATATATTCAAACCTATGGTAAACGAGCAAAGAAAAGTTGAAAAATCTAAATTGTACTTAAATATATGCAAGCAGGTTTAAAGTCAATATGATACTGGATTAATAAATCGATAGGTTGATTTTAATGCCTGATAAAAACGTCAAGATTGTCCTGAGTCCCTTTAATATCCAGTAATCTACATAATAACAATTAAACACACTTGTGCAACATATTACGATCGTGTATTTGTAACAACATTCTCGCTAAAGAAAAGGAACAGAACAATGTAATACAGATGTAAATATAATGTTAAATTACTAAACAATATATTCAATGAAAGGAGATTATACTTACATAAAATACAAGGATTTTTAATAAAATAAACAAACTAGACCTACTTAATGTCCAGATATCTGTGTTCAACTCCTGATAAGATTCACGCTAATAATATTACATTTCCTCATCCATTGACAAAACGCGTTAAATTTCGTCCAAGGTTACAAGATAACTTATACATCAATAAATTCATTATCAACTGTGAATATCAGTGTTGGCAAGACAGGTCAAATCGATAGGAGATAACGCACAGTTACTACTCGTATAACTGCTTAAATGTGTGACGTTTAAAAGTTGATTCATCATTTTTTCCAAATAATATGTGACAGTGAAATTCAGTAACCCATATTACTGATATATATAATTGGGAATATTTGTAGATAAAAAGAGTACAAAAGGATAAATTTGGAAATCGCCTAACACGATAAATACAAAAATATTGCGGTCTCGGTTTTATTGAGACTGTTCATGAACGGTTGTGTCAGGTGCTTTCTACCGTGCACGCCCTCTAGCACCGGGTTGAGCAGAACTCAATATTTAAAATGTCAAAAGTACCGAAATTTGAGCCATCCCGAAGATGGTATGCATATCACGGTGAACATGGAACCTTCAATGTGATATTGTTACACCATTCCATGGTCAAATGCTCAGTTTCTAACAAAATGTTTTGCCTTAAATACGAGAAAACACTGGGCGAAATAAACAAAATGGAAGTTGGGATCGGGGGTTACGAAGCCTGCGTATCACAGGTAATAGTCAAACGACTAAATTAAAAAGCAGGTAATGTATTCTAAGGCTCATTAAGCAATACTCAACACCATTAAAGACTGGAGTAATGGAACAACCTATACGAAATTAAAATAAGAAAACACAAGTATATGAGCGTGTACCACCGATATCTGTATATAAATATCGAGTCGAGTTCAGCGATCTCCAAAGATCGGAATGAATGCAAACATGGGGAGACTTTTACCGCCGCCACACTGCACAGGCAACGCTAGTGTGACAAATCAAACGCGTATGAAAGGAGAACTTTGGAAATCGTACGATAAATACAAAAAACATATTGCAGTCTTATATACTCATTACCTATCTATAGGTGTATAATCGGGATTTCCTTGTGAAAGAAAAAAGTAATCGCTAAATAGTAATAACTCCAAACACAAAAATAACTGACTATGACGCTGAGTTAAATTATGTCGTCAATAAAATGTTGCTGGTGTCGATGTGATTGTCCAAACCTTTTCTGCGACTTTTTTCACAGACAAATCTATTTTCTTAAGAACTGTTATATTTGCAACACCACCATTTTTCATTGATTGTTTAGCGTTTCATTGATTGTATAGCAACAGAACCAGTGCATCATATCTTACGTTCCATAATATGTCTACCTTCTTCCAGTTGTACTGCAGTTATCATTCTAAAGTGTAAACATTATATTGTAATGTCATAACACATCAGTATTGGTTATTAGATTTGTATTGGGATATATGCATGAGTTCTTCCGTATGGAAGCTTTAATGTACACCACATACGATGTGATACTTCTATAATATATGTCGTAATAACGTAATATATAGAATTAAGACATATTAAGATAAGACTTGGCCGTGGTATATATTCTTATGTTGTCTTATGTTACAAGTCTTAAATGTAACGAAAAATGAAGCAAAAAAAGCAACACAAACATATAATTAACAAATGTGTTTATATAAAATATTCACTTACAGACTACACCAATCCAATTTTTCATTAATATTTTTTTTTTTAATTAAGTCTGAATACAAGTATCCAATGTTCCTTTAATTCACATTAGCAAATGTCTCTTTAATCCAAAACAGAAAGTTACTGTTTAAACCAAAACAGTAAGTTTTTCATTAATCCAAAACAGTAAGTGTCTCTTCAATCTAAATGTTAATTGTCCTTTTAGTCCAAATGAATTTCCAATATTTCCGAATTAGTCCAGTGTTGGAAGGAATACTTCTGAAAAAGACAAACAACTTTCTTTAAAACAAATGTAAAACCAAATACTAGTATTCTACAAATAGGAGATATGTATACATGCATGGAGATAACTATACAATATACATACATATGTAAAAGGAGATGCATATACCATTTCGAGATAAAACATAATTATAATCATGCAAACTAGTTCTCTACTGTATTGTAAAATATATAAATAATGCATATAGTATCCATCAGTATATATACCCAAGAAACGCGCCAAAACGGAATACCCAATTTGCATGAGAAAAACTAACCGAGAACAAATAGAATGACGACATTATGACATGCTGTTCCTATACGAGAATAGTTTCATTTATTCATCACACTGCCTTCTTTATGATATATATACAGAGAAGACATATTAATACACCACTCCTATGTTTGATACTTCAGTATAATAACACATTTTAGAAAAACATCAAATCAACACCGTTGTTCATTTTGCGGGGCAAACGGATGTGGAAGATTCGTTTCTACAATCCCTGCAGTTTACCAAGGGTAATGTCTTAGGCACTCATGATGTGTTGGAATGGCACTCATGGAATGTTGGAATGCTGTTGGAATGCTGTCGAATGCACGGAAAGATCAATTGTTTTATCTTTTATGCAACTGGTGAGGTGTACGGGGATGATATACATGTACCATTCAAGTTCATCCTATTTAAATAAAAATTAAAAAAAAGATAAAGTGATACATAATAATTATATTCTACGGCAAAAAATGTAAGTTTCTTGAATTAAACAAATTGTTTTCCTACTATGCATTTCAGGGTGCCTAGATATTAATCGATATATTGTTTTATTAATTGCTATATGTGTTCATACCTTATATGGTTAGATGTAATGAAAATAGACTATAGTGGATCTGATTACAATATTGCATAAGTCATCCGCTAAGCTTCACAAATCCAAAAATCCATTTTGATCCGCAATGTTTACATTGTAAAAATAAAACAAGATGGCGGAGTTATTTTTAGATATTTGTCGTCTTCACTTGACTGCCTTTAGGTTCTGATGTACAAAGTAAAACATAGGATTTGAATGGTCAGCACCTCAAACAATAGTATGCACGTTACTTTTATTTTGGAATGAAACCCATTACATTTATCAAAGAAAAAGGTAGGTAAATAGTATAATGTGTTTATATGCTGATAAAAAATAAGTTTAGCAAGTAAATTGCATGGCAAATTCATTTGCGCATATTCTAGGCTATACGTGGCAGAGGTCATTAACAATATAATTACCATAATTAGCAATATATGCAGGGCATTGTGTTTGAGACGATATCTGCGAAAAAATAACAAAATGTTTTAATCTACCTGTTTACATATATTATAATTTCGTTCTTATTTCAATTAAAAGGGAGGTAATTTCAATTTTTTTCAAACTTTGGTTCGTTATTGCATTGTAATGACAAGGTTAGTATGCATTGATTTTGCGGTTTTTATAACTTGAAACCCAGAAATGTTATTTTGTGACGTTTAACCATGTTCCTTATCATATTTGTATTTTGGGAAACTCTGATAATTACATTGGATCACAGCTAATTAGTGAAAGAGAAGATCGCCCTATGTCATGCAACTGTTTGATAATACTTCACATTATAAAATAGTATTCAATTTCTTCATAAGGACTTGCTAAGCTTATTTTTTTAGTATAGTTTGTTATTGACACCACTTTTGGTCAAATGATTTTTTCTTAATTCACCTTACCCAAAAACAATGCAATGTTCCGTCAGTCATTTTGATTTTCGGCTGTTAATAAAATTACAATGTAAACTTTTGGCGGCAAAATGATGTTTTTGGTTTTGCGAAACTTAGCGGATGGCTACGACAAAATTACAAACAGATCCAGGATCGTCTGTTTCCATTCCATCTAATTATTAATTATAACAGGTATGAAAACATATAGAAAGTAATAATAACAAATCACGATTCATATTCGGCGTCTAGGCACTTTGATGCACAGTATATAAAGTCATGATCGTCTTGACATTTTACCTACTGACTCCAAAATCAATAAGTTTCGTCCTTTCACCAAGGGAAATGTATCTATTAAATGCCATGCGTGTAGTTGTTATAGTTCTAGGGGTATCTCAAGAAATATGTGTTTCTTCATGGGGTAATTGTGACCAAAGACCCACATACGCCTAAAGTGATAGGATTCCTTTTCTCACTAAGTGCAATACTTTTGTGAAATTAAGATGTTCACTGTGTTGATTTTATACTTCGGGTGTCACGCATAATAGATAGGCCATGGGGACCTTGGGCCTTGATATACTGATCGTAGGGTTCCTCCTATTACCAGGTACAATACGTTTATAACGTTCCATGATCGTAGAGTTTCGTAGTGTTTCTATGTATCAATTTATCAATCGAAATGCTTAGTTTCATACGCGGTCATGGCGAACTTGAACTTTTACCTGCAGACCCCAAAAGCAATAGGATTATTTATCGTGCCAAGTACAGTGTATAAAGTTGCATATGAGTGGGTGTTGTGCTTTCGAAGTAATTGTAAGACACGGGTCTTTCTATATGAGGTCATAGAGAATAGGTTCTTTGCTTTCGTAATTGTTACGGGACGGACACCCCTATATCATAATACGTCTCTCTTTTCGAACAGGCTTAAAGAAGGAAACACAAAACACCTAGATACAATTAACTAAATTTATAAAAGACAAGTTCACGTAAACTAGCATTGTTTTGACCCCGTCCTCCCATACTCTCGCATACACTCAGCAGTGTGGTTGTCTGGCCAGAGAGGTTGTGTATATCCACGGCTCCTCCATTGTAGCTGTAGGATCTGCAGCTGTGGCAGCCACCGGCGACCTCATTTACCTGAAAATCAATCAGAAAGGACAGTCATTTAAATGAAAATATGTTATGTTTACGTCCCGTTAACACAGATATGCTAGGTCATGTTGGGACATCGATCTCCGAGCGAATTGATACTTGCGAATGATGAAGGTTTCGTTCATAAATAATCCCGCTAGAGAGCCAACCAAAGCGGTACAGAGGTCTGCAGTTCTAATGCACAATACGAATGATGAGGGTTTCGTTGATAAATACCCCCGCTAACCAACGCGGTACATAGGTCTGAAGCTCTACTGCGCAATGCATTATCCACTGCGCTATCGACGCCGCTGAACATTACCATATTTAAACAACTATTTTGCCACACAGTTACATGTGTTATCATGTCGTATTTAACCACTCGTATTGTAGGTATATATGCTATAGTGCGTAGTTTCTCTAGGAAATCAGTATGAATACTAGTTTACTATTAACATGATAAATATAATTGGTGTAAAAGAAAGTATATGTTAACCCACGTGTATATAGCCCAGTTACCCACGTGTATATAGCCCAGTTACCCACGTGTATATAGCCCAGTTACCCACGTGTATATAGCCCAGTTACCCACGTGTATATAGCCCAGTTACTCACGTGTATATAGCCCAGTTACCCACGTGTATATAGCCCAGTTACTCACGTGTATATAGCCCAGTTACCCACGTGTATATAGCCCAGTTTCTGATATACGGCGTAAATGTATTGTAGCAGTATTGCTTTGAGACATACGTCACCACCTAGTGCTCCCAGGCTTCTGCATTCTGCGCACGTATAGCTTGAATAAAATAAGAGCATATGCATCAAAAAATGGTTTATGTAGTTGTGTGCTTTGCTATTGTCATATTTGCTATTATGCATGTGTGTTAACAGTGAAATGGGTATACTAGGTAATAGATCATTTATTAGAAGAAATATAAAAAGATCGGACAGGGAAAGTAGCATTCAAGGAGGACAGTAAACCACAAAACATAGAAACAAACACGCAAACAGACAAACAAGAAGGCAAAAGCAATAATAAATGCAAACGACATCACAAACACAAAAAGGGTTGACAATAGGGCTACCGCCTTGGAACGGTCAGTGGCAAAGTAGGCCATTGGGGGTTTAAACCGGTTCTAGGGTGCACCAAACCTCACACTTACCCTACTGTCATCCCATTAAAACAGTACAGTGTAAATAAAGAAATCCCCGCCATGATCTAATCTCTAACCAACAAGGCAGCATCAATAGGCAATAAAAGTAAAACACAAATATGCTCGTGTAAATATTTAAGAAAATAAGTTCAAGGGAGCGATAACGACCGACTTATAGTTCAACCCGCCCGTTCATTGGCGGCTTCCTTTAATTTGCACATGAACACTGTTTGTACCCACTCACTGTCTGTCAGCACCTTCTTAACTGCCAGGTTTTATAGATGATTTCCTTCGATGTTCGCGGGTTTTAAACTTAACACACGAAATGATAGGCGCAGCTTAGTTTTCCATATCTGGAAGTCCGCTAAATTGAACTACTTAATAAAATCACTCAATATATTTTGTTCCGATATGTATGTAAGGTTCGGATGAACTAAAATAACAAATACAAGAAAGAGACACAAACGGATATTCTGCGTACAAGGTATAAAATGCATAAGTTACAGCCCTTTATATTGACAATTTATAACAAGACCATCGTACGATTGTACACTGATTGTTTTCCCATCGAAATGAAAGTATGTACTAATTGAATTATTTTAAGCGTCTCAACGCATTATTTGTATTAGTTCAAGGAATCCTCATAGTGTGGGGAGGATATATGGAAATATGGGGACACTAATCTTACTATCAAGTATGTTCCTATGGTTTTCGCGTGTGCTCCACGAATATACTCCTATACACGGGAGCGCCCGGTTAGCGAGGCTTAGGTAAGTGTCTTGCATACGGGCACACCGAAGTAACCCAGTGAGGTCATGATAAACTCAAACCCGTGACCCGAGTCATCTCGGCCCCAGTTATACACTATTGTATATATACATATAAAATAAGTTTAGCAAGTGCATATATTTAAATACAATGTTGATTGTTCAACTTTTCTTCGTTATTCTACTATTGGTTTGAATGTATTACTTTATGAAATATAATCAACAGTTAGTAATATGAAAAAACAATTTGCCTTATACTATTCTTATAATTAATATTAATGATTAAACAAATACAGTTTTATGTAGAAAAACATGAAGTTGAAGTTGACATCGTCAATCGTCAATTGTCAACCCTTTTGTGTTTGTAATGTCTTTTTTGGCATTTTATTCATCTTTAAATTTGCCGTGTGCCCCTTTAAGGTGGACTCATCACTTTCATCTTCCATAGATGTACTAACATCTACTTCCTTTATGCATATGGAAGATCCTTCCTCAAAAGAAACATCCATCACACTCTCAAACCTACTAGTAGCTACGATTCCATCCATTAGATAACCCTGTGATTGTCATAGAAAATCCGTGACACTGTAAGGGAGAAACCGTGACATTAGAATCGTCAGGACACGGTGACAGTCTTATACAGACATTGTTTTGCCGAATAACTAAATAATACAGACAGAATGGACTTTTCTTTACGCAACCATGACTGGTTTTCGTAGAAAATCCATTTGTGCTGATACCGGGTTTACCCTAATTGAATATATAATGGTCATAGTAAATAGCTCATATATTTTACCTCTGTAAATGAAATATAACGTTTATCAAAATATGAAATAATAACATTTTAAATTATATTAGCTATGGTGTAAGTATATTTTTCCCCTTTTTGTGATATCACTTAAGAATTTATTGATATCACTTCATTATTTACGGATTCCAGTCATTCGATTGTTTAAAAGCACGCATTTCTTTGTTGATACCATTATTTATTGAAATGATTTCAGAAATTCGATAACATGACATCACACAGTTATTATAAGAATAGTTCATGGGTATCCGGGGAAGATCGGGAATATCCAACACAAGGTGTAATTGTTTTTATCGATTAAAACAGTGGCACCTAGTGTTAGTAGAAGAGAGCTAGATGTATAGTATTAATTTAAGAAATAAAATATTTCCAGCGGGTTAATATTATCCCAGATCAATACCTGGTGGGCGGGACTTGAAGTTCAACGATACAAAGGGCCGCAGGCCCGCGGTTTCGATGTGTTTCAAGTCCCAAACACCAGGTTTTTGATCTCGCACAATATTATTTCTTATCTAACATGGAGTTGTATGTATCATGAAACACATTTTGTCGAGAGATTGCACAAAATACAAACAAATTCTCACAACATACATTTTAATGTCTATCTCTCAACATCAAACGAGAAGAATATACAGCTTCATCATATTCAAATGTGTTGTTGGAACGTAGTGTCGCTTAAAATAACGCATTTCATTGCGTTGTTGTTTTGCATCTGAAGTTTAAAATGACGTCTCAACAGTTAACGTGCTTATTGGCGTTTAAAATGACTTTTGTTAACAGTTGACGTACATGACGTCAGAGGTTTATATAGCTTTTTTCAGACCATCCCAATAACCGATTAAAATTGATTATTTTAATAAACCATGTTAGATAGTCTGTTTCAATGTTTGCATTTTAAACTGTATTGGTTTGGGATGTCCAGTTCATGTATGTTCATGTTTGTTTGCTGTGAGAACGCCAGGAACTAATTATTCAGCTTTTTAGATCATTTTGATACTCCGCGACAGGGATTATTTTTTTAGTGTTTGCCGGACTATTTCATTAAAAAAATCACAAAACGCCGCCATTTTCTTTTTGTAAAAAGGTCGATTCAGACCGCAGATATCAATTTTACGCGTACCTAGTTTACAGGAGTGAACGCTTTTGTAAAATGTCAGTTTTGGATGACGTCATCAATACGTTAGAATGTGTTTACACGTTGGTAAACGTTGAATCCACTGAGTTTTGATAGCGAGATCTGATGCAGGGTGTTCACGCTGGGATAAACAATTGGAAATATACATAGGTTTACGTAATGACTGTGACTTAGAACTCTGCAGACAAATAATACGTGAGTGCAAATGTGTATCTTTAAACCCTGAGTACATGTACAATTCTTTTTTTCGTTTGTATTTTTGCAGTGTTTTCAAATTGAAATTGATAAGCAGATCGATGGTGTTAATGTTGACAAACTGTGTAAATAGTGAACAGAACTGGATCAGCCGTGACAGTTGTTGACTCCATTGAATTATTCATATGATTCCTCTCAGAATCATTCTTGTTTGTATAAAAAGACCTGTATACATAGACCTGAGGCCCTCCCAGGGGTGGTCCATGTTGCCTTTTTCCCTGAAAATATGACCCAATGTTTCCCAAAAATATTTTGATTTTTCCCCCCAAAAAATAGGTTTCCAATTTTCCACACAAATATTACCAATAACATACAATGTTCCCTTGCTCCCCAAAAATAAATGGTCATGTTCCCCAAAACACCTGGGAAACCCTCAGACCTGAACCCAGTGAAGGAGCACACCTATATATGGTATGCCTATAATGGCCAGTGTCAAACCCCACATATGCTACATGGCCATGGGACACAGCAATTCCGAATCCCCATCCCTGCCACCCCCTTTCTCTACATTTACCCACACAGGCAGCTGACGCATACCCTCGCCATGGCATTTTTACCCTTCTTTGCAGAGGCCTGTATGAAGCCCATTCCCCAGCCACATTTCTTTTTAATCATGCAGATTTCCCTACTTTTTAAACTTACCTTGGAAATTTCATTCCACATTTATGGATTCCCCCCCCCCTCCCCCACCACCACCCCCCATTAAGCACAAAAGGTCCCTTCCCCAAAACTAGTAAAAAGGCCCTGCTGCCCCCACCACTATCCCCATCCCCTGTCCCACTCTTCTACCTCTCTCATGCCTATTTTCTCTACAACCCTACTTGAAATGCGTTGAATGAAATGCTAAATACTGTTACACTTGGTTTTCAGTTAAAACAAAATATAAACTACATTCCAGTTCCATTTTAAGTGATTGACTGCGCTAAAGGTGTCTGTGTACCATGAACAGGGCTTTTTACCTTATGTAACAGAGGCCTGTAAAGAGCCTCTTTCCCATTTGACAACTTGACTGTTTTTTCCCAATTGTGGCAGAAATGTTTCCCAATTAGAAAGCAGCAGTGTCAGAATTTGAGAAAAAAACATTAATTCTGCTATGTTTTGTGTTTTTGTCTGTTGAGTCAGTTCTGACTGAGAAATCAGTAATTATAGAAACTACTGGCTGAAAATATAAATAACGCATAGAATTGCCACATTTATTTAATTGGTAAAATCTTACATCTTTCCCAAAATGAGAAATAAGCGCGTTTTTTTTTTCCCAAAATGGACAGGCCTGGGCCTCTTCCCAATTTTGTGTAAAAAAAACATCAGACATGATGCTTTAATATGCAAATTATATTGTATTGCTTCCTGAAACGAATGAATGGTTACAAAATGGTTCAAATATTTTATATGACTATTGCATGAAATGGAGGCTTACGGTTAACACATCTAAAAAAAGTTATGGTTTTTAGAAAAGCAGGAATGCTACCTAGAAATCTATTATTTATGTACAATGGTAACAAAGTAGATATAGTCGACCGTTTTTGTTATTTGGGAATTGTTTTTACTTCTGGTGACTCGTTTTCTGGCGCAATAGATACACTGTCAGGGCAAGCGGGTAAAGCTGTATTTCAACTAAACAAATACTTATATAAATTTACTGATATATCTCCTAAACATGCCATAAACCTGTTTGATAAACTCATAATACCAGTTCTACATTATGGAAGTGAAGTCTGGAGATTTCTAAACGCTAATATTATTGAACGCGTACATCTTAGCTTTTGTAAAAACTTACTTGGTGTTAAAAAGGCAACACAAAATGATTTTGTGTATGGTGAGTTAGGTAGAACATGTTTGCGTAACTACAGACTAGCCTCGATAATAAATAATGCTTTAAAATATTAAAATGCGAGGATTTAAAGTTTGTAAAAGCTACGTACAGAATGATGTTAAATGATATTGAAATTCAACCAGATAACCAAAACTGAAAGTCTAGGATGTAATGACGTGTGGTATCTTCAGGGAGTAGGAAACATTCATATATTTTTATCCGTCTTTAAGCAAATGCTTACTGACAATTTTATACAAAACTGGAATGGACGAATAACAGATTCGTCTAGGGCTAAGACATATTCTCTTTTCATGTGTTTGCATATAAATCATACCTAGATATAATAAAAGTACGTAAATTTCGCTCAGAACTATAAAAACTTAGAATGTCTTCACATAGGT